>JAESUZ010004731.1:1172500-1367500 GCA_017311185.1 Proteles cristata cristata
TAAAAAAAAATGCAATACTTGACCAAAAAAATCACTGAGTAGAACTAACAAATTAGACATTGAAGAATAAAAGATTAGTGAACTTGAATACATCATAAAAGAAAATGTTTAATATGAAAACCAGAGATAAAATATTGGGGAAAAAAATAAAGTCTCAGTGAGGTGTGGAACTTCACCTAGCTAAGGTAACTATAATTGGAGTCGCATAAAAGGAGAACAGAAAAAAACAATTTGAAAAATAAAGGTGTGGGGAGTGGGGGGAATGGATGAACTCTTTATGATGATCGTTATTTAATTTGAATACATTGAGAAATTAAAAACAATTAAAAACCTGAGAGGGGATAAACCAGGCATTTCAGTGGCATAGAAAATAGTACATGACTTTCAGTATAAGACTTGGAGATCAGTTCAGAAGATAGAAGAAGAGAATGTACCAATAATAGTATATAATTACAAACAGTAAAACCCAATAAAAGACTAATGACAAAGCTGATGGATAACAGTTTCTGAATCCCCAAGAAGACTAAGTGAGTTACCAGTATGATACAGAATCACTTCTCAAAAGAGAATTCAGAGTGGTGATATACCTCTAACCTCAGAGGAAACAAACGCCAGGCATGAAAGTCTCCTGGGACCAGCTGGCCCCACAGGCTTTCCATAGACATTTCATGAATGTGTTTTCCCCAAGTCACTCTGTCTCCAGATGAAGTGATAATACTCAAGACTGTTATTATCTGAAATACTCGAATAATAATAATAATGCACATACTAATTATGGTAACATATGAATGTAATTTAAGTATTTATATGATCCATTATTCTTCTAAAACAGCAATACACTCTGGAATTGTAATATATATATATATATTTTTTTTTTTTTTTTGCACAGTTAAAGTTTTCTGAATTTTACAAATTTTATAGAAATTTGCAATATGGGCAAATTTGGGAAGAGAATTTAGATAGTGAGAGAATTCCAGAGAAATGTATATGAGGTGTGGGGGGTGGAGGGGAGCTGAGTCTTGGGACCACAAAGAGATAGTGTAAAGCTACTGTGAAGCTAGAGACAGTGGTCCTATCTTTCCCCCTGGAGAGATTAATATATTTTCTAAAGAGTTAGAGTAAAAACATCCTTCCCAAGCAGCAGAATACTCAGGTTTGTTTGTTTGTTTTCTGGGGTTTTCACCTACAATATAGACCAGTATGTGTGGAATAACATGAAGGTCTCATTGCTTCATCCCAAGGTTAGGAAATCAGGGCTCTGGGAAACCATGTGCTTATTTGCTGTCTGTAAGTAATGGTCTTCTGAAAACCTTATATGTGCATTCAGGGTAATAAAGGAAAAAATGTATAAGGACCAAGAAGTTTCCATTTTGTTGAGAATTATGGATGTATAGATTTAAAATGCTCAACAAAACCCATGCACAAGAAACCTGAATAAAACTATACTGAAACAGGGGCACCTGGGTGGCTCAGTTGGTTAAGTGTCCACTTCTTGATTTTGGCTCAGGTCAAGATCTCAGAGTTTGTGAGTTCAAGCCCTGCATTGCACCCTGTGCTGACAGCACAAAGCCAGCTTGGGATTCTCTCTCTCCCTTTCTCTCTCAAAAGACATAAATAAACATTAAGAACCAACATAAAGTCCCCAGAAAACTACACTGAAACATATCTTAATTAAATGGCTTGAAACACATATTAAAGAAAAAAGTCTTAAAAGCCACCACAGAAAAAAGACACAGCATGTACAGAGGAACAAAGATCAGAATGACAGATTTCTTAGTGAAAACAATGCAATCCAGAAGACAGTAGATAATTATCTCTGAAATACTGAAAAAAAAGGAGGGGGGGAGTATCAAAGTAGAAATCTATATTCAGTGAAAATATCTTTCACAAATAGAGAGGAAACAAAGAATTTTCCTAGGTATTCAAAAGCTGAAAAAAAATATCACCACACGGGCACCTGGGTGGCTTAGTAGGTTAAGCGTCCGACTTTTGCTTAGGTCATGATCTCGCGGTTCGTGGGTTCGAGCCCCGCGTCGGGCTCTGTGCTGACTGCCAGCTCAGAGCCTGGAGCCTGTTTCAGTCTGTGACTCCCTCTCTCTCTGACCCTCTCCTGCTCACGCTGTCTCTCTTTCTCTCTCTCTCTCCTAGAAATAAATACAAATATTTTAAAAAAACATATCACCACCACCAAACCTGAATTACAAAGAAAATTGAAGTTCCTTAGGCATAACGAAGATGATACCAGCTGGAAATCTGGGTATACACAAAAGAATGAAGAACACCAAAATGGTTAACACATGTGTAAACACGAAAGATGTTGATTTATAATTTTTAAATTATAAATCATAATTTGATCTTTTTATATTATAAATCATAAAATGATCTTTTTTAAATTATCTTTTAAAAGATAATTCACTTATTAAAAGCAAAATCAAGTACAATATATTGTTGCTTTCATAACATATCTAAGAATAAAATGTATGACCATGGCCTAAAGACTAGAAAGAAACCGAAGTGTATTATTACTTCAAGGTAAGTTGCAGTAAAGTTAAAGAATATATTTTATATTCTAAAGCAACCACTTTAAAAAGGGGAAAAAAAGAAATGTAGCTAATAAATCAACAAAGGAACATATATTGGAACAATTTTTTTTATTTTTTAAAAGCCCTCAATCCAAAAAAAGGGAAAATATAAGAAAAAAGGGTAATGAGTCATTCAAGAATTGAAAGTTATCCAGGACCAGAGGAGCTGGCCTTTTCTAGGACAGTTTAGAAGACTTTTTTCCTCTGTCTTACAATATTGTGATCCTTGATCCAACTATGAAACTTTGACCTGTGGTGAAGTCAATGGTCAATATTCATATTATCAGAACCGTATCTCGAATGTGAAGAAGCTTGCGTTACTGCATGATAAAGCACCTCTTCCCAAACTGAAATACATTCTATGGGAAACTCTTCAAATATCTGTGGGGCGCCTGGGTGGCTCAGTCGGTTAAGTGTCCAGCTTCGACTCAGGTCACGATCTCACCACTCGTGGGGTCGAGCCTTCTTCCGGTCTCTGTGCTAACAGTTCGGTGCCTGGAGCCTGCTTGGGATTCTGTGTCTCCCCCACTGTCACTCTATCTCTCTCTCAAAAATGAAGAAGTGTTTAAAAAACAAACAAACAAAAAACCCCAAATACCCGTTCCTATGAAACAAGCTGACTAGAAGGTAGAATCACCAGCATATAATCTACTAGAAAAACGTAGGTGTTTCCCTGGGGAGCAGGAGCGTCAGTTCAAGAAGCCATTTTTGGGCTCCTGCTCTGTGCTAGTCACTGACTCTTCAATGGGGAGACAGAGGGGCCCACTTCACTCTGAGCCTGCCTACAGACTCATCATCAGCTGTAGATGATGCTTGGTTGCAAAGTCAGTATTCTAGTTAGTAAGATGATTTTCCATAGACCTAGGATGACAGATACGGGTTAGGTTCTGAAATAAATCAGAAAAAAATATCAGAATACAAACCATCAATCCCAGCCACAATGTCCAGGGGAAAGGAACTAAGGAGACAGGATTGGTTAATCTGTGGATTTCTTCCCCCTGCTTCCTCAACACCTCACTAATCCTCTCTGAATATGCCTTTTTGTGAGAATACAGTGAAACAGCATGACTGGCTAAAAACAGCTCACTTCGTTTAGAGTGCTAGCCAACTGGCCCCCCTGTGTGAAATCCTAACTGTTGGACTTTTGCCAAAGTATGTCGTACCCCCTCAGTAGCAGCTACATCAGACTGCCCTGTCCTCCAGGGACCCTTCTCGGCATCTGGCAGATTGTCCGTAAAAGAGAACTGGAACAATACAATTTAGTTCATATGGGGATTAAATCTGTGGTCCCTGCCATGATTAGCACTATGCAATAGCCCGCTGAACTAACCTTTCTCTTACAGGTTCCTGAAGCGATGGAGTGATAAGGAAGGAGAAACTTTGAATGATCTGTTTAATTGTCCTCTGCATGACTTTTGTGTATATAATCGATGATCTCTGTTTGGGGGGTTTGAAAGTTCAAGTCCAAGTAGATAACATTTGAGGTAGGGAAGGAAGAATGTTGGAGAATGGAAATAGGTTAATAATTCAATTTGCTAAAAGGAGAAGCATTTGCTAAAAAAGAGAGTTAGAATTGTAATTGTCTACACAGCAGTCACTCTCTCCCTCCTTCTTCCTAGTAGAATCTCAGTTTTGTTTGGGACCCACGAACTCTTTTGGTCACATGTAGGGAAAGGTGGACTCATCCTCAGCCAGAATGGTATAGTTTAAGGTAATCGTTATGGTCCTATTCTCCTTGCCGGGTATCTGTTTAGAGAGGAGCATATGATACAACTTTGGCCAGAAATTTCAAAGGAAGCCTATTTACAAGGTGGAGGAAGGAGTACTCTTCATGCTTAAGAAAGACAGGAAGCAGCGTCCCTCTTATTCCGCTATCATTGAGCATAAAGTCCACACATGTAGAGGGTGGAACCAAAAGACTCCTAAAGAAATGGATCCAAGATTGTTTTTTATCCTTCCTAAATAAAGACTTCCTAAAGACTGCCTTTCTTATGGACTTCTTTTTATATAAGTCCTTAGTTTGGGGGCCATTTGAGTAGGAATTTGCTGATACCTGCAGAAAATATTCTTTTTTATTATTTAAATTTAGCTAAGATACAGTGCAATATGGGTTTCAGGAATAGAAGTCAGTGATTCATCACTTACATACATTTGAGGTAAGGAAGGAAGTGCTCCTCACAATAAGCACCCATCTTAGTACCCATCTCCCACCCACCTCCCTCCGTCAACTCACAATTTGTTCTTTATCATTAAGAGTCCCTTGTGATTCATTGCCCTCTCTTCTCTTGTTCCCTCCCTTCCCGTGTGTTCATCTGTTTTATTTCTTAAATTCCACATGAGTGAAATCATATGGTATTTGTCTTTCTCTGACTGACTTATTTTCCTTAGCATATTCTAGCTCCATAGACCTACCCTATGATATCAGATTGTAATATCTGTTACAATTTCTCAACCCACTTACTTCTCAAAGAAATAAGTCAACCTAAGAGGTAAAGTGACTTAACCAAGGCCATAAAACTAATGAACAGCAAAGCCAGGGCAAGACAAGCAGTCATTGTGCACTGAAATCCAAAATTAGTATTGGAATATCAAATTTAGATGCACTCACATATCCATGGCCAATCCATGATTAATAATCCGTTTTACCGAAAGAAATTAAGGTCACCAAAACTTCCTGAATAATTTGTTGTTGTTCTATTCAATCTGAGGATAGTTAGCACATGATGTTACTTGTTTTACCTGATTTTCTAAAACTTCTTACAAAGTCATGCATCGTTAATGATATGCACTTACAGGGTGATACTCAAAATATTCAACAATTGAGATGACAAGAAATCTTTCCAGTCCAAACGAGCACTGATTATACTCCTGGGACATGACAGTAGAGGTTCTCTTTTGCCAAGCCTTACTCACTCACTTGCTAAAATAGGAAGATGTCCTGTGTTCTCAAGGAAAGGGATGGGAGCCAGAGGGGAAGGTGGTTCAGTCTTTAAAATCAGTTTGTCTGAGGCGCCTTGGTGGCTCAGTCCGTTAAGTGACTGTGTCTTGATTTCGGCTCGGGTCATGATCTCATGGTTTTTGAGTTCAGGCATCAGGCTCTGTGCTGACGGTGCAGAGCCTGCTTGGGATTTTCCGTCTCTGCCCCTCTCCCTCCCCTACTCAGGCTGGAATGTGTTCTCTCTCTCTCTCAAAAATAAATAAATAAACTAAAAAAATCAATTTTTCTGGATCAATGCACACTGGCTCACAGTCAGTACTGTGTTCCATAAAACATAGCGCCTGATAATCTTGTGTTTGTTTTACTCTCTCTTCCATTTAGAATACCAACTCTTTAAGAATAATATGTAACATTTGTTAAATTGTGTGAGTGTGTGTGTGTGTGTGTGTGTGTGTGTGTGTGTGTGCTTCCTATAATATTTAGTACCTGGGGGTCCAATAATTAATGAATATTTTCCCCAAATGCTTAAATATGCCTAGAAAAAAATTTCTAGACTCATTCATTCATCCTACTAATTTTTATTAAGTGCTGTTAAGTCGCAGCTATAGAACTAGGGGTTGAAGACAGGGAGACAAGCCAGCTACAGCCTGGCTATAGTCAGATCTTGGAGCACCAGCGTAGCTCAGTCAGCTGAGCATCCACCTTTGGCTCAGGTCATGATCTCATGGCTCATGAGTTCAAGCCCCACATCAGGCTCTGTGCTGACAGCTCAGAGCCTGCACCTACTTCAGAGTCCATGTCTCCCTCTCTCTCTGTCCCTTCCCCGCTCACTCTGTCTCTCTCCAAAATAAATAAAAACATTTTAAAAATTTAAAAATACTTATTTCTCATCTATCTAAAATCCTGAAAACAAAGCTGGGTATGTAGGAGAGTGAAGGCCTAGGAGCATATGGAAGGGCTTTCGAAAGTACAAATTTGGAAAAACTAGAGGGTTCCTAAATAGTTGTATTTCCTCTTTTCAGGGTCACTATACTTCTCAACAGGAAACTCCATTTTCTTGCTTGTTCTTCACCCCCCTTGCTCTGTCTATAGTCCTTGACATTGATGACCACTACCGCATACTATTTCTTCCTACTTTTCTAAATCCACTCATCCTTTTATTGGCTCCTCTTCTCATCCTATAACCCAAAAGACATGTTTCCTAAGATTTAATATAAGCATCTTTATTTGTGCCTTTTTTCTTTGGATGAGCCACCTACCACTCCTACATCAAGTATCAGATTTTACATCTGGCTCTTAAATCGATGTCTCATCCTGAACCTCAGTCTTTCCCCCAGTTCCAAATCTTCACTGCTATCTTCCACTCTGACTACTTTATACTTCTATCCACCACCTCTGAGCTAACCCTCTGCTTGATTAAACTACTTGTGATCATGACATTGCCACCCCGGGGTCGTCCTGTTTTGTCAGTCTTGAATTATTTTAGATCCCCCTTCACTCCTTCACCAGCACAGTAAAGTGTAACACAGCTGAGATCAGGAGTCAGGTATACCTGGGTTCAAACCTAGTTGGCACCACTTGCGAGCCAGGTGAACTTGGGTATGTTAATTAACCTTAGAGTCTTGGTTCCACCAATTATAAAGTAGAGGCAATATTTTCTAGCTGTGGGAACTAAATGAGCTCATGTATATAAAATACTTGATGCACAGCAGGTGTTCTTTTCCTCGTAAAGCCATTTATAAAATCAATCGCACTATCTAAATGATGCTGCCTCATCATTCAAATCTACATTAAACTGTTGTTTTAAATTTTTCTCAATTGAGGGATTTTGTTTCTCTGAGCCCTAAAGAATGTTGTTTGTACTCATCTAGTAACATTAACCCCATTTTAAAATTTTGGTGCTTATCTCACAAGCTAGATTTTTGGATTTTCCAGATTATCTCTGTCCAGTATGGTAGCTATTCAAATATTAATTGGTGATGATTCACATTTAAAGGTAAATTAAGGGTACCTAGATGGCTCAGTTGGTTAGGCATCTGACCCCTGATTTGGGCTTAGGGCATGATCTCATGGTTCATGAGTTCGAGCCCCACATCAGACTCCATGCTGGCAGCACGGAGCCTGCTTGGTATTTTCTGCCTTTCTCTGACCCTCCCTACTTGCTCTCTCTCTCCCTGTCTCTCAAAAATAAAATAAAATAAAACATTAAAAAGTAAAGGTAAATTAAATATAATCAGATGCTCTGCAGTTACTCCAGCCACATTTCAGGTGCTCAATAACTACAGGTTGCTAGTGGCTACCATAATGGCATACAATACTATATGCAATAGAATATTTTTATCATCTAAATTTTAAGCTCCTTCTTTGATACTGAAAATTATGTCTCTGCATTTTTTCATTTTTATGTTCTCTGGGGTCCCCTGTGCTTAGTGGGCATTTAAAAATATGTGTAAAATATTTGTGAATTGATAAAATTTGTAAAAATCAATACATGAATGATATCCGATGGGTGTTTTTTGAAAATCTCTATTATTATGTACTATTGGTTGTGAATCAATAATTGTTGTTTGCTTTGTGTCTACCTTCTGCTGAAAAGGATCATGGGATAGCCTTCTCAGTTTCTTGCCCACACAGCACCATATAAGGCAGATCCAGTCTAACCAGCCTGGTTCTAGGACTTTTGAAAGTGAATGGGTGGAAAGAAAGGATATACAACACAGATATTCAAGAATAAGTGGAGGATTTTTAGAGGGCAGCAGCTTAGAGGCTGCTGAAGTGTGTGAGGGTAATAAATTAAGAAAGAAAAATGGGAATTTAAAAAGTATTGCAAAGATCTACGTGCCACCTTCCTTGTGTGGAAAAATAGGAAGCAAAGACTTGAGATATTGGGATTACCCATTATTGGATGGACTTTGTTTTTTTAACTACAGTACTATCCTAGGTCTAAATGTATATGCATCATAGTTTCATAAGCACTGTAATTATATAGCATAACATTAAAACTTACCTCTTTAAATTGGGTTTTCTATTACATGAGTTCTTCTGTCACATAATATCAAATATTTATGCTCATGCTGGCCATTTATATGAATAAAATAAGTTTAAAATCATATGGGATAAAATGCAAGACTTCTTCATTTTCGTTGCATGACTGGCCATAGACAAATCTAAGAACCAACCTAAAGTTATATAACCATCCACATACAATACTGGCTAACACTGGCATTCAGAATTTCCAGAAAAGGAATGGACTCTCCTCTTAGCAGTCTGACACAGGTGCATTCTCTTAAGAGGGGCATGAGGAATAGAGCCCCTTGACTCCTTCTGACATTAATGGGCAATCCCACAGCCAGATCTCTGTGCCCTGCCTTGAGAATTTACCCAGCTGTAAAATTGCATTCTACATAGTTTCATGTGGGAAGATGACGCATGTCACTCCTGGAAACTATCACATGTTCCCTATAAATTATGTCACTAAACAGCTTTTACCATGGGTAGTCAGTGTTGGCTTACAGATTTTTTTTCAATCTTCACTTCAACCTTCTAAGAATAACAAGGAAAGGTATTTTCACTGCTGCAAAATCTATAATATGAAGGTCAAACAAACACTGAATTACTGTTTCTTTAAGAATTTTTTTCATAGTAAGAGTATTGGCATATTATTTGACCTGATGCTAAATCAATCACTAGCAAGCGCTTTGACAACTTCTAACTGAACAGATTACTAGCCTATATAAGTTGAATGCCCTACATGGCAACACAAATGTTATACATGATCAATTTCTCTTTATCTGGCTTTTTCATTTGGGTTTAGGATGATGTTGATCAATGTTATGATTTTCATAGGATCAATTTTCAATTAATGAAATATGGATTCAATTAAAATCCATGGTTAAAGCAAAACAATGTGTTCAGACAGCTCATGCTGCTGTGTGTGTCTTCTCTATTATCCTGAACTCTATTGAAAGCTCAGGCTGATTTTCACCTCTGTAAAAATATTGTTCTACAGTCATTGTGACAGGACAGCTGTGCTCTTTATACCAAACCAACATCGTCATTAACTAGTTGTCTGACTTATTAACTTTTCTAATGTTCACTTAAACAAATACAAAATGAACACTGTGTTAACTATTCCACAGAGACTTCCTGTAAGAATGTAAACAAGATAATATATTTTAAAAAGACTTAACACAGAATCTGGTATATGAGAAGTGTAGTAGGCATTCATTACCTTTTAAATCAGCACATATTTAATGTATATGGAATCTGTCAGTCAAACTCATCGTATTCGTTTTCCAATTCCAACTACCTTTCTTCAACTTCACTTGAGTGCTCAATAAATGTTTATAAGCTTTCTATTGTTTTGTTATTCCTTTCCTTTGTTCCTTTAGTTGTATATTCATTATTACTTTGACACGCATAAGATGACATTTCAGAGGAAAACATTAAATATAAAAGCAACTCAGATTTGACATCCCATCAGCTTTTAGAAGAACTGTGAAATTCACTTAACTGTTATGATATCACCACGTCCACAACAAATGGACTTAAAGTGAGAACTGGCAAGAGGCCAGAAAACTGTCCTCTCAGGAAATAGCAAAGACATCACTCCACAGAGCAACACCTGCAAGACAATGAGTAGTTGGGATCTCTCCTCAGTGGGCCAATTTCTTTTGGCTTCATGGGAAATCATCTTCAGTACAAAGTCCCATGGCACCTCCTTTAAGAGAGTAGGTTTTTTTTGTAATTCATCCTTGCCAACTTCCTTCCCCTAGTCCACAACACTTCAGAATGTTCTGAATGGCATAAATGCTATGTCTTCACAACCATAGATTGAAAGTTCTTTGAAGGCAGACAACATTTAGGTATTTCCTTTATCTTTACATAACTCCCATCACACCTATCAGAGAAACTAGCACTCAGCTCAATATGTACTTGGGAGTTTGGACAGCATTTATAGTGTAGCAAGATCATTTAAGGACACACAAGAGGGAAAATATTTGTACGTAGAGACCTATACTGAAATTACGCATACTAACTGATATGGCAAAAATCAAGAGAAATTATGCCCAGTGGCTAAAATGATTGCATCTAAATACCGTATGTTTGACTTTTGGGGGGACAGTTTTGTCACACTAGTATGTAAGCTTCATGAGGTCAGAAATTTTAGTTTTTTTGTTCATTGTCTTATCCCCAGTACAGAGAACAGTGCCTGATACATCGTAGGTGCTCAATATGTTTACTGCATGTACGAAAGCTGTCTTTTCTTGTTGTTTTTGTTTCATTTTTGCTTGTATTTCTTTTCTTCCCCTTTTCTCATTCAAGAAAGTAATTTAAATTTAAAAGGTAATGCTTACTGGACGATATATGTATTCCCTTCATCATCGGAATAACGTTATTTGAAATGCATCTCACCCAAACTCCAAGGCTTTTTTCCTTATGAGAACTCTCCTGATACAAAAGACTGGAAGAAAAACGTAACAACAGCAAAGCACATGGGCAATTTTGAAAGTGGAAAATCAAAAAACATGATTAGTTTTTCTTTGTGTTTGTGTTTATTTTTCAATGCTTTCAAATATCCTTTTTATCAATTCCATTTTTCTACACAGCTCAATTCACCCTCAAGAAAGTCAGAATAGAAGGAACATACTTTCACATCATAAAATCCATATGTGAAAAGCCCACAGCAATAAAAGACATATACGAAAAACACTGAGAGCTTCCCCTTGAGATCAGGAACACGACAGGGATGTCCACACTCACCACTGTTGTTGAACATAGCATTGGAAGTCTGAGCCTCAGGAGTCAGACAACAAAATGAAATAAAGGGCATCCAAATTGGCAAAGAAGTCAAACTTTCACTTCTCGCAGATGATATGATACCCTACATGGAAAACCCAAAAGATTCCACCAAAACGCTGCTAGAACTGATACCTGAATTCAGCAAAGTCGCAGGATATAAAATCAGTGTACAGAAATTGGTTACACAGCTCAATTCAAAGTAGTTTAGTAAGACCGAGTTATGAGTGCTGCATGCTCCCCGCAAGGCCGTTTTATAGCCGTTACTGAGCACTAGCGCCATTCTAATGAGAAGTGGGTGGAGGGAATCACAACTCTTTCAGCAGCAAATAAAGCTACACACAAAGATTGAGGAGAAAGTGCAGTGGTTTACATCTTTGGTAATGATTAGTTTATTGCTCAGGAGATGTAAAGCAACATTCAGATTCATAGGTGCCCACACTTGCCATTATATACCCTGTTTGGAAAGGATTGTAGATGACATCTAGATACCCAATCACCACCTCGGTTGCCCTACTTGAAACTTCCAGCTCCTGCCAGCAACATCAAAATCTCATGTTAAAAAAAAATGGAACATTAGGTCATTTGCCAAATTTTTACTAAAGCAGTAAGTCACTGTAAGTTAGATTCTGTGCAGAAGGGGGTGGGGCAGAAACACCAGATCAAATTCAGATTCAGGCTGACCTGGTCATTGCTAGTCACTTCGAAATTTTAACTCACTATCGGTTGTGTTCTTCTGTATTTGTTCTTATTTCTCTCATGTTATTTTTAATGGAGTACATTAAATCATAGGTACATACATATTATTTGAAAGGATTAGGAAAGGGCTCATTTTGGTAGTACATACATTAAAAATTGGAAAGATATAGAGAAAACTAGCATCGCCCCTATGCAAGGATGACCTGCACTTTCGTTAAAGAATTTGGAGAAAAAATATTTGTGACTATTTTAAAGAGAAACAGTTGAAAATGAGAAAGCGAAAATGTCAATGTACTTTATATGTATCAAAATATTTCTATTATGCGGAGTTTTATTTTTATTTTAAAGGGTTTTCATTTTCTTGCTTATAACCTGGCATGAATATTTGATGAGTCAAGATTCTTGCCCTAAAAATAGGTTAGGGTTTTCGTAGGTATGCTTTAAGCTTACTTGCATTTATGATAGTACATAGTTTTATTTTCTCAAAGATTCATTATTTAAAACTACAATAAAATTTTACTCAATATATTGATCACCTACCATGGAACAGGCTTTTGCATTTCCTGTAATATTGTGAGCTTAAAATTTTCCCTTTTTTATTAGAAACTTTGTAAACTTCTAGTCACCCATGTCCTGTTGTTTAACATCTGATAAGGTAAAACTATTACCATACTTTATTCAAGAATTGAATAATTCTTGCCACTACAAAGTTCCTTACTTTATGGCTAGAAATACTGGGGCGCCTGGTGGTTCAGCCGGTTAAGCATCGGACTTTCAGGCAGGTCATATCTCACAGTTCATGAGTTTGAGCCCCACATTGGGCTCCCTGCTGTCAGCACAGAGCCTGCTTCAGATCCTGTCTCTCCATCTCTCTGCTCCTCCCTCCTCTTTCCTCCCCCTCCCCACTCAGCGGTATGCTGGCATTCACTCTCAAAAATAAATAATGTTTTTTAATTTTTAAAAAAAGAAAGTAAGTTGTCCTTTTTGGTTGTTTTTGTTTTGTCTTGCTGTGTTTCTTTTCTTTCCCTTTTCTCATTGAAGGAGATAGTCTGTATTCATGTGACTTTGGGAAAAGGACATGACAAAGTAAGAGTTAGACATTTTTCTGGCTTTGTTTTTTAAAAGCCAAACACGTTAAAGGCTAGGTCTTAAAGACATGAAAAGAGAAAGATGCCCCCCCCCCCCACTAAAAGATTTCCTAAGATCTGGGGAGAAGAGAAGAGGGAGAGAATTTAAGGCTCCCAAAAGCAGAGACCTGGACCCCTACTTCCCATTAAGGCAACCTGTGAGGCAACCAGATGCCAATCAGAGGCAGTTGAGTGTTTACTAGGAGATAGTGCCAGAATCACCTTCACCCCAGGCTTCCCTGCCTCAAGGTGACAAAAAACAGCCAAGTGTAGCTAAGCTGAAAGAGGCAAGTGCGAACAATGACTATCTCATCAGTTCCCTGTAAGGCCACAGGCTGAAAAATATAGACCCTTCAGCACTGATATAAGCGCAATGCCTGCAACCCTACAAATGAATAACAATTTACGGCGGGGTCCTTAGTTAGACTGAAATTCTTTCCACCAACTTAGTCAAGCAGGGGGGAAAGGGCAGAAATTATAACAGAAGATGACAAAAGCAGACTTATTTTTTTTTGCACATCTGAGTTGTGAATTAAGTTTCATACCCTGATGGATTATATTAAGCTTCTACCTATGACATGGTTTTCTTCGTTGAGTGTAGAATGAAGTCTAAACTTTGGCAACCAGAACTGATCATCACCACGGTGTGATTTTATGAGTAGAGGTATCCTATATCCTTCCTTGTTCTTGTCATCGTGTTTCCTTGAAAGCAGCCAGAGTTAGTTTTTCTTTGACAGCCACATTCCAGTGATGACCCAACCTGCAGACATCTAAAAACTCAAAGTACTTTTTATTCCTATCACCATTAAAGAATGGATTCTCAGCTAGATTTGTACCAACATTTTGGACTTAATATTAATTTCTAATAAATTCACTCATTTTCCTCTCTCTTTTTTCTTTGGATCTCAACTACAAAAATTTGTGGTGTTAATTTTCAACTTGTGGCATGTTATTCTTCTTCAACCCTACAATGTCACTCTTTTGTTTTAGTGTAGTTTATTAATATTCCTTTATCCCTGGATTCTCATACTCACGCCCCTCAATAAGCATCTACTCAAATATGTAGAACATAAATTCTCAGATAGTTATATATCCTTGACAACGGAATTCATTTGTGTATGGGTATGTGTGAGGTGTTTTAATATCCACATAGTTTCTACATATGGCATCATATAAACTTACAAATTCAAATGTGTTATTTTAGACCCTCTGACTTAAGGGGTTCCTGATTTAGTATGAAGTATATTAGCTTTCCCGCTTTGCTTTCTGTCATCTGAAAATTTGCCAAAAGGGCTTCGTGTGTACCACTGAAGATCTTCCCAAAAGTTAGGGTCACTACATTAATCCTCACTCCTTGAATTTGAGTGTCCCATTAGTTACAAATCCACCCAAACATATTATCATCTACTCTGTGTTATATGTAATGTCATTGGCTTCTGGGCATTTGTGAGAACCTCAGTTATGTCTATGTAGAGAAATCAGAACACACAAGAAAGGAACTTGTTTGTAGAAAACGTTCTCAGGAGTTGAAAAGGCAGCTCCTTGGGTTGTGGGTCTTTACTTTATGGGTGAGTCCTGCCTGGCTACCCAAAATGCTGCTTTATGTATCACATGAGCAGGGAAACCCTTTTATTTGATCATCTTAAGCATCTTTCCTGCGTGGGACATAGCCCAGGTGACACAGGATCTGCAGAGAATGTGGGAACAGAGCAACAAAAGGAACATCCCTCTATCTCCTGCCGATCCCACGAAGTTTATCAGCTAAAGTGACATGATAATACTAGAAATAATGCCAGTTTGATTGGCATTTTCTTTGTTCTAGGACTCTGTATCTTTGACCAATTCCTTTCTTTTGCTTTTCTTGCCCTAAAATTGGCCACAAGCCACTATCAAATTCAAGGTTTTCCTGATTAATCTCACCACATCCCCATCCACAAATGCACATTCATCTGCACACAAATAAACACCAACTTTCATAGGGCATCAGTAGCTGGATCTCCAAGCTTCTCTGCAGTTAGTTTTGCAGTATTATTCTAGTAATCACCTGGGTATGTATACATCCAACCCAATGGTAAACTCTTCAACACTATGGGAAAGAAGAGAGAAGTTGTCAGTAGCATTTTGGAACCCCCACCACTGCCTGGAGCACTATGAGTCTGAGCATGGGTTACTAGGTCCTATTATGGGGGTTGGGGGGGATACAGATTCTTCCTACTGTCCTACGTCATCTACGTTCTGATTTTGAAGAGGAAATGTTGCTTACAAAAGCAAAATCAACTCAATGGAAGACAGTGAACACACAAATGTTTACATGGCAAATGCTGATATTTATTGATTTTAACTGGAGTCGAGATAGTCCTGGTATCGGTGCACACTGGAAAATAATGAGAAAATACTTTCCTAAAAGTTAGCACATTCCCTATAAATATCACAAAGAAACTTTCTGCGATACCTCATCTAATAACTCTCAAAACACTCAACATAATGAGACTTTGAATCAGGACATGTCACACGTTCCCTTTTATTCTGCCCATTTTATACGCAGGACTGGATGATTGGCCCTTAACCTGGCTTTGGCCCTTGGAACTTTACCTGCAAGCCCAGGATCTTGCCTATGGCTACTGTCCCAGCTGGGGCTCTGACTTTGCCTCGGGCCTCCTGGCTTCAAGCCTGAACTCTGCCCTGTTCTTGCCCTGCAGGTCTTTTGGCATTCCTGGGCTGACTCTGGAAAGAGTCCAGGTTTTCCCTGTTCTGTGGGACAGGACGTAGGCCATGTTCTTTCTCCCCAGCCACTAATGTCTCTTTTAGAATTCCATGAAACAGTTTCATTTACTTCTCTTCCTATTTCATTTCTGGAAACCAAAAAAAAAAAAAAAAAAATCATTCATGCATTTATTTACTTGATCAAACAAATATTTAGTGAGCAAATTCAACGGCCCCAGCACTGTTAGTCACATGTGCAGAATCCGCCTTCACAGAACATATGGGTTTTCTCCAAATTAGTTTTTTATAAACTAAAATTTGAGTTTATGTTCCTTTAAAAATAATTTTAAATTGTACGGTTTAAAATAAAAAGTAAAAATGTTTTAACAACTGTTCTCATCCCTTTGCTACAATTCTACTCTCCAGCAAAAGAAGTTAATGGCATTAAGAAATGTACGTACACCTTGGCTTTCTTTGCAACACATGGATAGAATTTGTTCCTGTGAAATTATTTACAAAAGAAAGTTCAGGAGTCAAGGAGTGACATATCTCACATGGGGACAAAGAATATAAATCACGGTGTTATTTCATTTTTAATTAAAACCACCTCTTTTCTCCCCACCTTTCTCCAAATCCAATCGATAGAACCAAAACTACATTTCTCATTAGAAAGTGATGGGATCAGGAGAAGGTTGAATGAAAGAGGTTTGTTATGTTTCAATTTTTAGCCATCCTAAGATAGGTAAAAGAGGCTTGGTTCAAGTTTACCTCGTGGATGCTTGTACATTTTATTTTTCCTTCACTGTTACAAGATCAAAGAAAAATGAACTAATAAAAGTAATAAAGACTTGTATGGATTATATGGGATTTATACATGTGACAACTGTCACCCCCTCCCCACCCATGGAACAGCATACGTCAGATCTATAGAACAGCATCTTTTATTTAAGAACAACACTGAGTTTTGCTCAAGTGGCTTATTTAATAGAAACAAGGTCGCTTGTCAAGACATGACTGACTCAGACTTAAACTTGTCTTTGTCCTTACTAACAAGCTTGAAATATGAATATTTCTTTTTTATTTTCCCATGACCCTTCACTGAACCCAGTGTGGTGTCCTCTATGAGCAGTGTGTGTTGGACATACATTTATTAATTCGTTGAGCAAATATCTATTGACCACTATCCATGTGTCAGGCACTGTCCCAGGTGCTGGCAAGAACTCAGGGGAAAAATCCAAAAACAAAAATTTCAGTTGTCATGAAGCTTGTAATTTGCTGAGGGAAGATAGGGAAACAAACAAACAAACAAACCATGTGCTGGGTTTACTGAGTACAAGAGCGTGGAAAAGCAGGTAAGAGTCATGGCGAGTGAGGATGAGGACATGTAGTTATAAATACAGTGGACCCATTTGAGCTGAAAGAGACAAGGAAGTGAGCCATGCAAGTATCTGGAGGAAAGAGTGCTCCAAGCACAGGGAGCAGTTGATGCAAAGACCATGGGGTGAGAATATGTCTGGCTTGTTCAAGTAATAGCAAGGAGGACAATGTCATCAAAAAGCAGGGGTCAAGAGCAGGTAAGGCAGGGCTTTGAAGATCCTTTGAGGTGATAGCTATGGACTCGCTCTTGAGGGAGGAGATGAGATGCCTCGTAGTTTTTGAGCAGGAATGACACAATCTAACAGGTATTAAAAGGATCAATCTGGTTGCAATGCTGAACACAGACTTGGTGGTTAAAGCTCATTTCTAATGTCCTTTCTAGCACCACGATTCTAAAATCCACACTTTAAAAAATCTTTTTGTTTATGTTTGAGACAGAGAGACATAGAGCACAAGCGGAAGAAGAGCAGAGGGAGAGGGAGACACAGAATCTGAAACAGGCTTCAGGCTCTGAGCTGTCAGCACAGAACCTGACGCAGGGCTCGAACCCATGAACCATGAGATCATGGCCTGAGCCGAAGTCGGACACTTAACTGACTGAGCCACCCAGGCGCCCCTAAAATCTACACTTTCAAGTGATATCATAAGCATGTAGCCAGTTCAACATGAAATACATGTAGAACAATGATATTTTGGGCAGCTTACAATATTAATATCACAACATTCTAAATGCAAGTCTAAGTATAAAGTAAGTATAGGAAAGTATGAGATGGCCTAACTTCGACAGCGAGAGAGGAAATTGAATGCCAAAAAATTTAAACTGGAAAGTAATTTTATATTTAAACCATAAAGCTTTATGATTTGGGAGGGGGGAAAAGTTGGAAATGAATACAGTGTGTTATAGCAGGACACTCTCAAAAGAAAGAAACAGGGGCAAACTTGGCTCTGAAAACGCTAGTTGGGATGTCTTGGGTCCGTTTCTTCGCCTCTGTGTGCCTCATTTCCCAAACTCAGGAAATAATATCCACAGCACAGCATGTGAAGATTAAATGAGATGTGTGAAAAGGACCCAGCATGGATGACATGCTCAATAAATGTTGGGTCCCTTCTTCCTCCCTCTTTTGACTTACCGGTAGTTTCAAATGTTGACATGAATGTTTGGCCAGCAGTGGGACAAAAAGGCTAAAGATCATTTTTATTAGATATACTATTGCAAGTCAAACTGAATAAACCACCATTGAATAAAACTAAGCACATACACTTAAAAAAAAGAAATTTGCATCTGCTTCTAATGAAAACTAAATTGTAAGAATGATAGTGAGTAAAAAAAAAAAGATGACACTCCTTTGTAAATACCCCTTTATCCCACAATAGTGGGTGGCTATCTTTAAAATATGAAGAATTTGGGGCCCTTGGGTGGCTCCTCGGGTGAAGCGCCCAACTTCGGCTCAGGTCATGATCTCGAAGTTAGTGGGTTCGAGCCCTGCATCAGGGTGTGTGCTGATAGCTTCAAGCCTGGAGCCTGCTTCAGATTCTGTGTCTCCCTCGCTGTCTGCCCCTGCCTTGCTCATGCTCTCTCTCTTTCTCTCTCAAAAATAAATAAACATTTTAAAAAATTAAACAAAATATGAAGGATTTATCAAAATTAAAATAAAAGAGTTTACTTAAATTTTTAAAAATATTTTTTAAGTTTATTTATGTATTTTGAGAGAGGGAGAGAGAGCATGTGAGCTCATGGGTGCGTGAGCCGGAGAGGAGGCAGATAGAGGTGGAGAAAGAAAATCTCAAGCAGGCTCTGCACTACCAGCACACAGTTCCACACAGGGCTTGATCTCAGGAATCATGAGATTATTACCTGAGACAAAATCAAGAGTTGGACACTTAACTGACTGAGCCACCCAGGCACCCCAGGTTTACTTAAATTTTTGAGGACTGGAAGTTTAGTCAGTTATAAAGAATGAAAAAAAAGATCTAGAATCCATGAATTTCAATTGTAAAAGGCATGTATTACAGGATTTCAAAAATATTCCCTTTGAACATTTTTTGTCAGTTACAAACCTTGAAGTCTTTTACTTATTTTTATCGACGTATAATTAATATACAGTGTTATATTAGTTTCAAGTGTACAATATAGTGGCTCAACAATTCTACATATCATGCTTTGAACTTTTTAAATAAAAATAAAAGCAAGTAACTTTTTAAAAATTTTATCTGAGAACAATATATACGTTAATGATTTAATAGGATCATTAATATAGGTGCTATATAGGTCACTAGTAGATGACTTATCTCTTCTCATATGTTTGCGTTAATGTTTTCTAATAAAATAGCAAGAGTTCCATAAATTGAGAGGTGGCATCTGGAGAAATCAGTTTAGTTTCAATTGATTTGGCTTCTGTTTCAAACCTAGCAACATGATTGTCAGATATACCAATAAGTCACTATTTTCAGAAATGACACCTACAATATGGTGGTCCATCCTATCCTCTTGATTCTAAAAAGGGGCTAGTACAGACAGGAAGGACAAACTAATACCAGCAGCCTGTGGTCAACACTAAAATCAAAGTAATTTGACAAAGCAAAGATGGTAGAAAGAGAAAAAAAAAATCTCATCTGCTTTCTAGGCTTCCGAAGATTTACAATGTGATATATTCCTAAAGTCAGCTGAAAACATTTAGAAATAGAAATAATGCAAAACACCACATAAATATTAGAATTCTCCTGCGGAAAAGATATGAACAATGCACGTGTTGCTGAATGAATACATAATGCACAGTCGTTTGCAAGGGAGAAGGCTGTCAAATGAGAAGAAAATTGTCACATGTCAGCACACCTACTTAAAATATTAAACGTGATGAGTGAATAAATAAATTGTTTTCTTGTTCCTGAGTTCTTCTCTTAGGCAAGAACAGTTTCTCCATAAGAGCACACTAAATGCATCCTGCAGTTGACTCATTTTCACACTGGATGGGAAATGTGTGGGAAAACAACAGCAGCAGAGAGATGCCTTTGATTAGATTAAGTGAGAAGGGGAACTCCGATTCATCCATAAAATGATAGAAGCTATATTTGTTCTAATGATGCGTCTAAGATTGCATTTCCAGTTGCTTGATTTTAGAAGGTGCTTTTGGCTTCTATCTAGAAAGCAAATAAACTTCTTGAGCTGAAATAATCATTTTTTCTGACCTTCATCTTCAAATCAAGAAACTTTCTAAACTATTAAGCGGGGGAAAGGGAAAGTGTTTTGGAGGGGACAGTGTGGGGGAAGGGTCAAAAATAAAATATGTCATGAACAAGGAAGTGGCAAGGGCTGGGAAAAGTGTGGCATTTCAGGGTTTGGAACAGAAGCCCGTGTGCAAACACTGAAACACAGTCATCCACAGGTGCTCGTGCAGGAGATCTGCTGGTGCACGTTACCTAGACCTAACTCACTTTTCTTACTTGTACCTTTCCATATTTTGCTGGCCCAGTGAGGCCTGTTGAAAGTTCCTCAGATTATAGTGTTATTAAACTTTCTGGTCTGATATGTTGCTTAATTTCTCTTTCTTCTGTTTCTCTCAAGGAAGCACTGCATGAAATCACTTTTGCTATAGTTACTGAGAGTTTACAACAAGATAGGAATTTAAGAATATTTGAAATGTATCATATGATAAATAAAATAACTTCCCTAGTTACATCTCATTCCTGGAACTGAATTTTGTCTGTATTCTTAAAATGGCAACTGGGGTGAGCATAGGAATGCTGTTTAAAAGTAGAATAAAGGTATTATCTGTACCATCGAGTACCAGTGCTCAAAGTATTGAAACATTGTACATCTTACCCCCAAAGATCACTAATATACATTTTATAAAAATAAAATTCAGTTTATTTTTTTCAGAGAGAGGTCATGAGAGGGGAGGGGTAGAGAGAGAGGGGAACAGAGGATCTGAAGTGGGCTCCATGATAACAGCAGAGAGCCCAATGAGGGGCTCAAACTCACAAACTTGTGAGATCATAACCTGAACTGAAGTCAGAGGCTCAACTGATTGAGCCACCCCAGTGCTCCAAAATGCAATTTAAATTTAACATTAATGGCACCAGGGTATCTGGATGGGCAGTCAGTTAAGCATCTGACTTTGGCTCAAGTCATGATCTCACAGTTCTTCGGTTCGAGCCCTGTGTTGGGCTCTGTGTTGACAGTTTGGAGACTGGAGCCTGCTTCAGATTCTGTATTTCCCTCTCCCTCTGCCCGTTTCCCACTCACGCTCTGTCGCTGTCTCTCAAAAAACTGTTAACATTAATAGCAATTATTACAACCACACGGATTTATAATAGTTCAGACAACAGTGGCTGGTCTGGTGCTTGCCAATTATCCCAGATGTGCCAATGAAAAGAATAAGTGTAAAGTATGACCTGTTTTTTCATTTCAGTCAGGAATATTACACAACTCTGAAATTCTTGCATAAAACGAAATGTCTCATTTTACCTAAATAATATGATACTTCTTCTTTTGGTCTCAATGAATGGTCATCTATAGACTGCATCTAAATGCGACCAAATGTTGAAACAAAGTGTTATAAGTCTGGATTATTTTAGTTTTCACTTTCCTTCTGGATTTTGGCTGCACTACACTATGCTCATATAAATATTTCTTAATAACTTTGTTCTAAGAGCACCTGGGTGGCTCAGTCAGTTAAGCATCCAACTTCGGCTCAGGTCATGATCTCACCATTCATGAGTTTAATCCCCGTGTTGGGCTCCATGCTGACAGCTCAGAGTCTGGAGCCTGCTTCAGATTCTGTGTCTACCCCCCTCTCTGTACCCACCCCCAGCTTGCACTCTGTCTCTCTGTCTCTCAAAAATAAATAAACTTTAAAAAATATTTTTAAATAACTTTGTCGTACATATTTGGCTATAATTTAATGAGAGAATTGAGTTCATTTTATGATGATCTAATTCACCACTGACATTAAACTAGGCAAATTGAAATGTCTAATTTGATTCATTTGTGGTTGATTTGGCCAAGGGAAGAACCAAGAAAGGAAGGAACTATAACATTAAACAGTCTGTGACATCATTCCACTCTATATAGTAAACAAGCAAACAAACAAACATAATTTAAGGAAAAAAAATTCTCACTTCAACCTTTGCAAATATCAACCTCTCTGAGGCTCAGTTCTCTCATCTGGGAATGAGAATACTAAAAACCACTTCATTTGATTGCTGTGAAAATTAATTGAGATAATATAGAGCATTTAGCATACGGCCTGATAGCTGTAGGCGTTTAATGAATATATCTTTTCTGTTTACCCTCTCTTGTACTAAAGAAACAAAGTCCAATTTTTTCAAAGCCTGTATCATGTTAAATATCAACTTTTCCTTACTGATTAAATCCCTGTTGATCTTTTATATGATGATGTTTGTGTTTAATTGGGTAGTGACTAGACTCAGGATGTCTACACACTATCATTAGAAATGACAATATAATCTAATGCAGGTCTTCTCCTCTTTAGGAATGGTTTGTGTTTGTTTACAAAAAGCCAGTTTGTTAATCTGCTCTTAAGAAGCCAAAGCACATATCCCAAGGAAACAAGGGTTATGTAATCTCTCATTTACCTGATATATTATATAAGTAACACTGAAGAAGTTAACAACTTTCAATAATATCTTATGGGAAAAAACATTCAAAATTGCAAGTTGAGACTTTGGCAATATATGCCTGCCCCAGCCAGTGAGAATAGAATTTCTCAAAGCTGCAAGCTACTGTGGTATTCTCAGTAGGCTGAGGTAGTCAGTCTTTGATCAAGAGATTACTTGGCACCTCCATTGCCATTGTCTTTTTCACTCACCATTAGTGTCTATCTTTCATCTCATCCCTTCACTCCGCCCGGCCGCCCTACCCCCCATGCCCCCACACACAACTTTACTTATTTCCTATAAGAGCTACTGACTGTCCAATACTAACATTCCTGACCACTATTCCTTTTCATTCTAGCCACCGAAGAACTTAATGCAAACATATGTTCCTTCATTTACCCTCTGTGTCCGTAAAGCAAACACATAATCCTTTTGATTGGGGAGAAGGAGTAGGGGATAATAAGGATTTATAGCCAGGACACTCCTCAAAACTTATAATCATTAGGTATCGAAGCCTATACATTTATTTCTGCATCATTCCCTGATCTCATCACATTTCTTATTTTCTTATTTAGGCCTTTGAGAAGATGAAAGATATATACAGAGAATTGAGAAATCATCTAGAATGCATAGAATTAGATTTATAGAGCTCAGATTGAATGCATCAAACGGAAGGAAAGACAAGGAGCAAGGCTAGATATCTAGTGGGGTTAAAACTCAGGACACTGGTTAGAAGAAGTCTCAGTTACTAGTTGTTGATTAAATGCATGCAAAAATAAATGAGAGTGAGATTTGAGTAAACAAACTTTAAAAACTATAAAGTGATATACAACTGGATATTGCTTCCTCTGCTCCCTGGTCCCCCTTGGCAAATGGGATGGGCTGGGGACTCCATATAACAGTGGGCAAACAGGTATTCTGACGCTGACAGTAGCCACAGTCTTAGTGCAATATGGTGAGAAGAGTCTTTAATTGCAAGTCATCTGACTTAAGATCATGTTCTGTCACCTCCTGGTCCAGGGGACCTTGCATAAATCTTTTACCTTTCTAGACCTCTGTACTACCATTTGTGGGACATAAAACTGGAATATTAAATGAATAAATACATCAATGTATTTTAGAGTTAAAAAATTAAAACTGCTCTGCAACTCACATCATAAGACTTCAGACATGTGGAATTTTTTTTAAATTGTACCAATAGCATTATCTACACAATAAGGAACACCCAATGAATCCAAGACATTCAGCCAGCCTTCCAGACGACGCAAGCAGTATGTACATCCTGCTATCAGAGCACTTGTATGGCTGATATTTTCCTTTCTGAACTGAATGTTTAGATATTCTGGTGACACGGACTCAGAAGGACCCAATTAGCTAGTGCTGTTTCTCCACTGTTTATCTTCGTTGAGAGCCCATCCTTCATAAAAGAAATAATAAAGAAAATGATTTGCCTGTATCTCCATTCAAACCAAGTCACTGAAGGCATTCACCTGAGTAGTGTACATGCTATATTGAAGAATAAGGAAGATGAACACACAGTTTTTAGCATAAAAACATTGGTGAGGGTCAAGCAACAGATTGCTAGCTGAGCTGTAGCCCAGCATGGCTTATTATGGCTATTTGCTGAGAATGCTTCTATCAAGTCACTTGGCTCATTTTTAAACTTACTTTTTTCCCTCCCTAACAAGTACCAGACATGTGAGGCCATAATGAGTTTAATTAAAGTCAATGGCAGCCAATAATTCAAACCTTATAAATGTAGTTCGGGAGCAAACAAAACTCCGAAGTCAAAACATGAAATATTCTACTTAGGCAGAAGTTTTAATCATGTTCATAAAATAAAATTGCCAAGTATATTGTGGACTGATCGACTGCAAAGATCTGATTTCCAGTGCTGGATCTACCTCTAGCTGACTGTGTTATTTTGGGCAAATAAAAATTTTAATTAAGAGCACTTTTTTTAGTACCTAGCATCAGGCTTGTATGTAATTGGTACTTAATAAATATTTATTAAGCACATAAGTGTTTAAAATGTACAGCACCAGGAGAGGCAAAAATAAGCACAATTCAAAATGAAGACAACAAACAGCTAGAGAGGAGAAAAGGCACATAAAAGAGGGAAGAGGCTTACTTCATTAACTCAAAATCTTTAAAGTTCTCCTATGAAGCTCGATTGTCACCTCTTCTTAGAAAAATTTAATGTGAGTTATAATGAGTTTAAATATTATGAAGAATTTATTGCTTTTGTAGGAGATACTCTTAAGTGTCCTTCATAAGGAAGGAAATGATTTGGAAATGATTCATTTCCAACACAAATGAATCATGTCTATAAAGGGATTCAAGACTCTTGATTGCTATTTGTAGGCTCCCTCTCAAATGCACAGCATTTAAACCCATCAAGGTCACTCTTTTAACAGAATAGATGTCTTACTATGAAATCAGTAGCTAAACATTTGTATCGTCGATACAACTTTTACTGGATCCATTCTCATTCCCACCCATTCGGCTTTTACATTTTATCAACTCTACTCTCCTGTGCAAGAGGAGCTTTAAGACTCTAATGACAAACAAGGACAACAAATGACATTGGCCACACCACTCACACAATCGTTTTGTACCACTATGGCTTCCATTCCTTCCAGTCTCTGCGAACCAATGTTCATAATTACCTTTCTTTCGTAAGAAATCAAGCATGTTGTTAAAACACATAATAGGAGAAAATGGATCAGGCAATCCATTTCCAAACTGAGAAATGTGCGTGTTTAAACACTGACACAACAACCACCCTTAAAAATTATAGTTTCTTTGGATAAAGAAATGAATGTTCACTTTGTTGAAGAGTACCAGAGTTCAGCCTGATCCAGTTGAAAGAGGTATGATTAAAAGTCTCAATTTTGAGATATTTAGAATTGGGCTCCAAGTCACAGAACTCAAAATGCCTTTTTGATTACACATTGATGTCTTAAGGAAACTTTATTATGTGTTGTTTATATACATGAATATTTTGAACACATTCTTCATATTCCATCATAAAAATATTTTACATAATTTTTGAATAATAAATGATGAACTATGATCCTCTTCATGCATAGTAAATGTTAAATGCTGCATTGTTTGCAGACATTAAGCCATAAGTGTTATTTGAGATGTTGCAAAATCCTGACCCCTTTAAAAGCCAAACAGCACTACGGCAGGCCTTCCCTAGCAACTGTATTCATAATGGCAATCTCCGACAGTCAGTCAAACTAAATAAACCATCAAGAATTCCAAGCTAGAAATGAGTTGTTGAGGGCTCCCGTTATCATGTCGGGACTGAGGTCATGGAGGAAACCGGAATGTTATTTTCACTAGTGCTGGCCTGCCAGTTAGTGCTGGAATTAGATTTTAGTGAAGGTGAACTTCACCATTGCTGATACTGGCAGAAATGCACTCAAAATCCTTGTAAGGGCATCCGAAAGGTTTGTGGATTACAGAGAGGTGAATCCACCCTCTCTCCTGTTACTCTGTTCCTTGTCTTGAGTGTCTCCTGTTGATCTAGAAAACCATTGCTGTACACAGGGTTTATGATCTCCAATTTGTCTGCCAGTGCTGGGAATCAAACCAAAATTTCCTGAGCAGTGTCAGCACATTCAAGAGACATGAGCCTCGGTAGCACACTGGTTAAGTGGGACAATTCCTAGCAAGATATTATTTACAGTGAGGCACTCAAAAGATGATCTTTGCTTTTAGAGTGTAGTTGTTTTATTTTAATGGGAAAGTTTATTTACTGTTTAATCACATATCAGATCAATAAAGCATTGTAGCAGGTGAAAAGGCATGCAGTGGAGGTTCTGACCGTCTTTCCAAGCACATGATCCCTGTTTCTAAGATTTTTCTGGAAGTGGCCTAGGACTTGGGGATAGATAAGCAGAGAGTGTGAACTTCCACTATGCATGCAAAATTTGCGAAATAAGTATGTACCAATACTCTTATTGGATTTCCTTCTGTTCTAACAATAAAAGTGGACTCAATTATCCTGATTTTATGTCACTTGTTTTAACAATGGAAACAAACAAACAAAAAAAAGATTAAAAATCTGCATTTATATAATGTCATCTATTGCAACAGCAATGTGTAATACAGGTTGTTATTAGGCTATATAACAAGCTAATGGTTTTTAGTTATGAAGGAAATATATCGCTAGAGGATGATAGAGCTCATATAACCAATTTTTTTCTTCTGCCAAGGGAAAGAATACAGGGATGGTAGTTTAAGTCGCTAAGACTTTAGTTACTTAAAGAATTTTGCATTTTGTTTATACAGGGCACCTAGGAAGCAGTGAGACGGGTGCAGTGGCTGTATTTTCTTTGCAATTTAGGCCAAACCTGAAGACACTATTATTTACACAGAAATAAACCCTCACAAGAGGTCCTATGAATTCAAATTAATGATAGTCTTTTCTTGGAGCTATCTTAGCTTTAGTAGTGCTTTCATACAAATAGCCTCAATGTTTCATCAGGAATGCATTATTTATCACAGTTCAAGATATTACAAATGCAGTGGGCAAGATGGAGAATCGTTATTGACGTATTGATGCAACAGAAAGAATTAGTACAATTAAGATGCATCTGGCATGGAATAAGAGTTTCTGAAAGACTGATAAGCCAGCCTTGGTGAATAGGAACGAACCTCTCCAGGTGGCCTAAATGTCAGGCCAAAACCATGAGCCTTTGTTATACCTGCTAGGTCAGTAATAATAAGCCAACAAAGACTTGAAGGCTTGACAAGTCTTGGTATTTTATATTCTTATTTTAAGACAATATTTCAGAATTATGTATTACTTTCTATGGAGCTTGGTGGAAATGACCTTTGCCCTGGATCTTGAGCACTAAGAGGCATTTTCATATCAGTATAACATCAACATTTGAAACACACCCCAAACCAAATATTCTCAAGATTAGAAATAGAGCAGCCTGTTACATCATTTTCCCCAAATAATTATAGCCTGAGAAGCAAAAGTTATTTTCTAACTGGTTTCTGAGGGTTATGGTTAAAAAAAGAAGAAAGAGAGAAAGAGAGGAAGGAAGGAAGGAAGGAAGGAAGGAAGGAAGGAAGGAAGCAAAGCAAAGCAAAGCAAAGCAAAGCAAAGCAAAGCAAAGCAAAGCAAAGCAAAGGAAAGCCAAAAGGAACCTGAAGAAATAAGTGGCCTTTCTGAGAACTGCCATTCTCTGTCTCATGATCTACATGGTGAGCAGGGTACATAGAGTTATGCTGTTCACGTTAATGACCTAGGCAATGAGTTAGCAGAGTTGGCATTGTTTTTTGTTTTTCTTTTTTTATTCTGTGCATAGTGTTAAAGGCTGTGCATGAGGTTGCTGCGTGAATCCTACCACTGGTTCGTCTTCACCTCTAAGTAATGGCCAATCGAGTATGTATGTACACAAAGACTTCAGGCATAAAAAACAAGAATCAGGTGGGCTGTACTGCCTAATGCAGGGAGCTGCCTAGTAAACTGAACTAGAGAGGACAGAACTTCTCTGTTGCTGAGTGCAGTGACCCCACCCTCTGAAGATGCAACATAAGAAGAGGAAAGAGAGATTCCTTGTCTCTGACAGGCAAGTGGTCCAAGGGAGAGAGAAAGAGAATATAAACTTTTGCCACTTTTGGGCATAAGAGTAAGCTCCCATACTGGAAACCAGGATGCAGCCAAATCTGAGAAGTCACTTGCCTTTGAGGGAGAAGAAATATTTAAGTAGACAAAGGGGCCAACAAATGTTCCCCTAGCACTTATTGGAAGGTCAGAGTGTGACCTCATTGGTAGATGATTCCTCTTTGTATGAAAACTCTAAACAAATACTACCCTTTTAGCACATAAAACACATGAACTCTTCGTATATTCAAAATTAATTGTGCCTTTCTCACTTGTACAATTTAATATAGAGTTCCATAAGCCTCTTAGTGTTTTCCAGAGCACATTCCATTGAACATTAGTTCTTTGTGATGTAATCGTGAAGGAGAGTAGCTCAGAAACCAACTAAGTATGGCTAGCACTGAGTTAGACAAAATATCAGATTGTACTCTTTCCTTTACCAGAGGACTACTCAGAGCTTTTAATATGTGAATATGTATTGTTATCATTTGAGAGGTGATATAGCATGCGTCCTTCCCCAAATTATTTGATAATAAGATTTTATTTTAGGAATATCTCACAGAACCAGTGTCCTTAAAAACATTCTTTGGAAAAAATTACCAGTGGATATTCTCTTCCTTCTTCCTTCTAAAGTACCCAAACCTTTGGGTAAACATAGATCAAAGAGAGTGATAGCAGGCCAGAGCTGTAGGAAACCAAGGTCATGTTTGGGCTGGAACTGAATGGGTAGATGCTAGATGCCCAGGCTTTGCCTGGGAGGCTCTGGATCTGAATTCAGTTCCAGGCTGGGTAATTTTAAAATCACAGATTATAAAGAAAATACAAATGATGGTGTTTTTAGAGGAGCACATTTTGTCCCAATTTGTTTCCTTATGATTGCTCATACACATAATTCGTTTTATTGCCTGCTAAACCCCTCAAAGCATTAGTTTGTAATGCCTCCCTTAGAAACTCTACCATCTGACCCAGGGGACAGTTAAACTGCATAGTTCACTCCTGAGTCATCCCATAGCTCTGAATCAGCTATGAGTGTGGGCTCGCCCCATGGGCCATTCTTGTGGAGAATGGCCGGAGCCTATTTCACTAGACTCCTCACATAACTCTAAAGTAGTAGTCAAGGGGTTCCTCGGTGGCTTAAGTGTCAGCTTCGGCTCAGGTCATGATCTTGCGATTCGTGAGTTCAAGCCCCATGTCGGGCTCTGTGCTGACAGCTCAGAGGCTGGAGCCTGCTTCAGATTCTGTGTCTCCTTCTCTCTCTGCCCCTCCACTGCTCATGTTCGGTCTCTCAAAAATAAATAAGCATTAAAAAATTTTTCTTAACTAATAAATAAAGTGTAGTCAAAGCCAGCTGTAAGGACGGGGGGAGGGAGAGGTTCTCCTGGACATTAGTGGGTTTGCTGTATCTAGTTTTGATTAAATTAAACCAGTGTTTTAATCTACCTCTTCTGCACTGATATTCTGAACACGTATCTGGTACTCATTTGCACTTCTTAAGTAAAACCAGCCCCAAATATTCATGGACTGCATCATTGCAGAACTGTAAATTGTTTGAGTTTATCATTTAATAACTTCGTAATGATTCTGGAGCAAACTCTATAAAATGTTATAAATCTGTCTGTCTAAATAAACAGAATATATTGATCAGAATCTAAATGTTTCTCAATATCTGGGGATGATCACATTGAACATCAATTACCATACTGTCATGTAATAAATAGGTTCACAGACCATACAAAGCATACAGGGTTCTCTGCACTAAGCGGTCCCAGGAAGTCACAAAATTTCAGCTCTCCCCTTAGTTGTTTTTTTTTCTCCGTCTCTTCTTTTTCTGGTGTGACGTTTTCAAGTCATCGCTCTCATTGCTTTCAATATGCCTGACTAATCTATGATAGACTGAAAAAATCAAGTGGATATGTGATTGTGCCAATGATATACTGCATAAGAGCTAATAGGCTATCATTGCACTACTTATCTGAAAGGAAATCACATGCATATAGCGCACAGACTTTGAAACGTCACTTTGGTCTGGCCAGAGGTATTTTTGTTCACTTCTTAGCTCTTGACTGTATTTTAAGGGAGAAAATGCTTTTGCTACCTGTGTCTGAACACCTATGGTATCCCAAATCCTTCAACTCAACCGTGAACTCCCTGAAGATCGATAGATTATCTGGTACTTAGAGAATGTTTTACATAGTAGCACACATAAGCCCTCGATAAATTCGTTAACCAAGAGATCCTTCAGTTCTTTCCTCCTTACCTGTACTGGGCAACACCATTAAATTTAGTATTCTGGCTTTCACTGAAAAGTGGAAGTATTCTGGTATCTCATATCTCATTTCTCCATTTCATAAAAGGGGAAGAAACGCACAGGAAGTAGATGACCGTGTAACCATGAAGGCAGAGATGGCCTGATGAATCTCCAAGGCAAGGAACATGAAGAACAAACAATTGTCAGCAAACGCCAGAAGCCAAAAGACGTAAGGAGGGATCCTCTCCTCTAGGTTTCAGAGGGACCTTGGCCTGCCAACACTTTGATTTTGGACTTCCAGCTTCCAGAACTGTGGAACAATGAACTTCTATTGTTTGAAGCCACCCAGTTTGTGGTACTGTTATTGTAGCCCAAGGAAACTGCTCCAACATGTTTTCATTTCAGTTTCTGCTTAGGCTAGAAAAGAAGAGGACAATGAACTAAGACTAGCTCTCTCTGGTTGTTACCTGGGGATGAGCAGAGAGACAGGTGATAGTTCTTTAGGAGGCAGTGATCCACTCTGGCTATTGTCACTGAAGCAATGCCATCTCTACCAATGGAGACCCATTAATGTCAAAAAGAAGTTTATTTTTGTCATGCCACATAATCCACTGTGCCACAAAAAGATAAGAGGAACAAATGGTCACCAGTGGGGAGGGGTGTGGAGGGAGGAAGGAGAAAATACCATAAGAGAGTGAACACTACCACCATGGACAATAATAGCTATTATATGGTTATGAGCCTGCACTGCACTGAACACTTATTTTTTTTATTTTATTATTTTATTTTATTTTATTTTATTTTATTTTATTTTATTTTATTTTATTTTATTTTATTTTATTATATTTTATTTATTTGCTTATTCATTTTTTAAAAAAGAGAGAGAGAGAGAGTGCTAGAGGGGCAGAGAAGGAGACACAGAATCCAGAGCAGGCCCCAGGCTCTAAGCTGTCAGCACAGAGCCCAACATGGGGCTCGAATTCATGAACGGCTAGACCATGACCTGAGCAGAACAGCAAGATCATGACTCAGACGTCCGTGCACTGAACACTTCATATGCTTTATCTAACCTAGGGGTGCCTGGGTGGTTCAGTGTCCTCCTCTTGATTTTGGCTCAGGCCACGATCTCACAGTTCATGGGGTTGAGACCCGCAGGGAATTCTGCACTGATAGCGCTGAGCTGCTTGGGATTCTGTCTCTACCTCTCTCTGTGCCCTTTCCCTGTTTGTTCTCTCTCTCGCTCGCTCTTTCTTAAAAAAATATTAAAAATAAATAAAGGGCGCCTGGGTGGCTTAGTCGGTTAAGCGTCCGACTTTCGCTTGGGTCATGATCTCGCGGTTCGTGGGTTCGAGCCCCGCGTCGGGCTCTGTGCTGACTGCCAGCTCAGAGCCTGCAGCCTGTTTCAGAGTCTGTGACTCCCTCTCTCTCTGACCCTCCCCTGCTCACGCTGTCTCTCTCTCTCCTAGAAATAAATAAAAAATATTTAAAAAAATAAATAAATGAATGCTTTATCTAAATTAATTCATACATAAATGCTATGGTATGGGTATCATTGCCCCATTTTACAGATGAGGACACTGAGGATCAAAAATATTTGGTGCTTTGCCCCCATCACACAGCTAGAAAACCCATGTCTTTAACCAGTGCGGCTCTGTGCTGACAGCTCACTAACTATAGGCTTTGGAAATGCATATCCCATTGCTTTTCTCAAAAGAGATAATAACTAAAAGAGAGAGGATTTGTCACATTAGCAGAGATTTATTGAGTACTTGTGATAATACAGGCAGTGTGCTGTATGCTATAAAAAATTTAGGAAAATATTTTACTATCCTTCTTGTGTCAAAAATAAGAGTAATAAAATACTTTCCCTGAGATATGCAATATCTACCTCACTCTCAAAGCGAGGAATGATTGCATGTCTGTTCAATGTGTTCCTTGACAACCCTTCCATCTCAAATTTTTCTTTCTTAATTTGGCTTATATTTTCACTGTCCAAAGCCTGGTCTGCCCAAAAGTTCAATCATAGGAGCATACTTCACTCATACATGGCAAATTTCTTTTACCCTTTAATACAACATTTTTATCATTTTTCCTAGTAAAATTAGAATTTTCTAACTTTAATGGACTGCCGATTATCTCACCTGTTCACAATCAGGAGCTTGTGCTATAAGTGTGGAAGGAATATTATCACAATTTTATAAAAGAGGAAATTAATACTTAGAAAAGAATGGGTTCTTTTTAAAGGAATATCTAACTACATGAAGCTGAACTAGGGATCTAAATAAATTGGAGCTCTTCTAAAACACAATTTCTGCCATTCTCATCTTGCTTTCGAATACCAACTTTTTTCCTTGAAAAAAAAAGTTTTTCTCTTGCTTTATTTTAGGGTATTTTTAAAGTCTGTGGGTCTAAAGCAATGCTGAGCAGTGCTGCTTAAAAGAAGCAATCAAGTCAAAAATCCCACACCAAAGGGACCCCTTTCAGAGAAGCTACAAATAAATATATTAGAGATTGAACTACAGGCACTCGATAGTATTTTTGTCATTGTTTAGGAAAACACTTTTTTCCTAGAACTTGGTCAATACCAAAGGAAAAAGACAGATCTTTCTAGGTCTCTCTGTTTGCACACGAGTTAGAAAAAATAGACGAGTCTGACAAACATCTGGGAAATGGTTGGGTAGCAGGTTTTTACCCCCTTCGCATACTGCCTGGAATTAACAACAGTGTCTGTCTTCTAATGTGATTGGCTGCAATGATTCCAGTAATTTAAAATACAAATAGTGCTGAGAAAGCATGGTAAGGATTGGCGTGGTATAGTTCTGGAAACACTGAACCTTATGAATGATGTAGCGGTAAAAGGAAAGAAATATTGCCAGAGAATATTGATAGTGGATTGGATCTAAATTCACAGGAGAGGGATTGCCTGGCAGAAGCATGTAGTCCCCTACCCTTTTACACTGCAGTTTCTTAACTACTGATTTTCTCGAAGAAGGAGAAAATGCTTTTTGCTTTTAATGCAGGCCATCCCTTTGCACTGTTTATCAATGCTGAGCTTCACAGATGTGGAAGCTTTGTAGTTCAGAGCACAGACATTGTAGTCCGATAGTCCTGTGTGAAATCTCAGACCCTCTACTTGTCTTGGGTCTATTGCTCTGTCGGCCTCAGTCTTCTGATCTGTCAAATGGGTAAATATTAATACTTCCCTCATGCAATGGCCATGAGGAAAAATTTGAGATAATGCATGTCAAAGACCTGGCAGAGTGCCTGGCGCTCTCAGTATTGTTAGTGAATGGTAGTTTGCATTTAGTTTTTACTTTGCATTTGCTCAGCCTGGATATGTTTTGTTTAGGCATCAAGAAATCCACGAATCTAGAACAACACCTTGAATATGGCTGAAAAATATCACCTTGTTAGCAACTATATACCAATTACTATAGATTCTACACATTATTACAACTAGTTTAAAGACAATAGGGCCATGTGGAATGGACTGAACTAAAATCATTCTTCATCTATATTTATGTTTAGCCTGTAAAACTTATAAGGAAAGACAATAATTCAAATTCATATAATGGTGGTCTTTTGGTCCATAGAAAAACAAATTAGATGTGTCACCATTTTACCAGAAGGGAGATTGGGGGGTGGGGATGGGTGATATATGGGGCGTGGGGATTAAGGAGGGCACTTGTGATGAGTACCGGGTGATGCCTGAAAGTGCTGAATCACTATATTGTACACCTGAAATTAATATTAGACTGTATGTTAACAAATGGAATTTAAATAAAAACTTTTTTAAAATTCTAAAAAAAATTGTCACCATCAATACAAACTCTAAAACATGAAAAACAAGATAGAAATTTGGGATGGGTCAAAACTAATTCCAGTAATTTGGGAAAGAACAGTATCAAATCTTCAGGCAGATTCTCTGGAAAGACTTACAAAGAAAGGTCTTAGGAATGCACCCACTTATTTTCCTGCTCTTTTTCCTTACTTTATCTGCCCCATTTCTGCAGACCCAATCCAAACTGGCTCCGGAGCAAGATGTGGGTGAAAGATTTCATTTAGGAATGAGAGAGAGATTTCAATTTTCAGGATATCTCCATTTGAATTTAATTTTCGACATGAACATTTCTTAAAAAAGAAAAGTAAGACTTAGACACCTTTAAGGGTAAAATAAGGATATGAAGGTTTACAGGCTAAAAAAAATCTATGAGGGTTATTTTCCTCAGTTAAGAATAATTCCAGATTATTAAAATCAAAAACTAGAATCTGTTTCTCTGTTTCTTTCTTCTTCTTCCTTTTTTTTTTTTTTTTAGGAAAACTGAGACTCCCAAGGAAGTTATGGTTGCTTTTAAGACAATGATACAATAGAATCGACCCCAATTTTAGATTTTCTTTCTTTGTTATAAATATGTTTAGGATATGGGTTAGAATGTATGTGCACAATTAGGTCATAAAAATATCTAATGATTGAATGGGAAAGAGAGGATGCTTGGAAACAAGGATAACACTGAAGTTTATAAAGCAGCATTTCCTACCATTAATAGGCTATGTTGTTTGATAATATTATATGAGTGCTATCAGCCGAGATTTTCAGATTTCTTTTTATTTTCTTTTTCTTCCAGGTAATTACATTTTATCATGTTCAAACGCACAATGATTCAGCATTTTTTCAGGAAGGAGGGGCTGGGCATATTGAGCACATTCTCCTGGCTCCACATCTGGGCCCCCAGGATGGGGAGATGAGCGTGCCATAACCCAAGGGACATGGAGAAAGAGACAGCAGAGCAGAGATGGGGCCACAGGTCTGCTCTGAAGGGCTCCAAACGCACAACCTCTGGGTGCCAGGGTTTCCACGGCAGGAATTGTGCAGCTGCAGCCTGGGGCCACCTTGACAGCTGGGTCTGCACCTCATGCGCACGTAAGACTCAGGTAAAAAATCATGCCACCTCTAAATGTAAGAAGTGTGAAACTTCGTATTCTTTCCCTCCCCACTTTATACCTCCACTACCACTCCCCAGCGTAGATACATAAATACCCACACACACAGCACACACACACACACACACACACACACACACACACACACACATACATAACAGACACATGCACCACAAAGAAGAATATCCGGAAAAGAATTTAATAGTTTAAAGGGAAGAGAGATTAAAGAGCAAGATTAAGGAGCAAGGAACTCCCAGGTTTAAACTGACCAACTATTTCAATGACTAAATAGGCATCGCTGCCTTATAATTGTCTATGGCAGCAAAGCCAAACACTATAATAGCTTAGCACCAGGTCCTACTTGACTTAGATGCTATTTGTCCACATGAAAGTATCACCAATGACACCTTTGTTGGCCAGTTTCAGCAAAACCACCAAGCTCTTAATGAGCATTTATTATTTATTTGACCTTCAGGGGTCTCAGGGTGCGTGCACAGTTATAAAGTCATATGCATAAAACCATCTCTGCAATAAATTAAAATTAAACTAACCATGGCAGCGGTATTCTAGGAGCATGACTTTACTTAGTTGGGTAGGCCAGGTGGAAGCTATGAGTTCTGCTCCATGTCCTGAAGGTCAAGAGAATTGGATTCTGTCAGACAAGGAAAGCCAGAAAACTGCAGAGTCTAGCAAGAATCGCCCTCTAGCTCGCGGCCTGTCAGTAGCGACATCTAAGCGAGGGGCACCGTCTATTCTGTTTGGGAAGCGTCCGAGTCAAGTCGAAGCATATTAATGTGGGACTGCAGGAGATTTTCAGGGAAGTGCCTCTGTCCCCGCCTGTTTATCTGCTCTATAATACAGGACAACCTTCTCCAGGGCTATGCATCTACTCCACATATAAGACATTTCCAGTGGAGCATATCAAAGATGATATTTTCATCATTTGAACATCCTGACAGTGAAAAGCATCAAATACCCTTCCCCCACTTAATAAAGGCTGCATCTGTGAAACAAGAAAATGCCTTCCGAGACAAAAAGAGAAGCATAGAAATTAATTGAACGAGCTTCCTGTCATATATGCACCACTAAGTGTGCAATTTAATACTGAAGCCAGGACCATATTACATATAGTTGGATGGTCAAGTGGTCAGTGGCAAAATTAGCCTCTCTATTAAAAACAACTCCAAGCCTCCTCTTTTGCTTCTCAGAGGGAATTCACGAGCTAACTCATTTTACCTTCTCTTGAGTTTACATTGTCTTCAGGTGAACGATAATGTGTCCAACAGGATATGCCGGAAGTGGTTGACTTGCTGAAACACACAGAAATGCCCATCAGGGTGACAAAGAAAGTTATTAAAACTCACCACGTCCGACAGTTGATAGAAAAGCAGCACACACTTCTGAAAACTGGTTTCCCAGTGTTGTGATTTTATTGGTCACACTAGTGTTCAACTGGTTAGTTGGCTTACAAAGAGACGAGGGAGCCTTCCCTACTTAAGGTGTTATTTTATTTTTTTATTTTTTAAATATTTTATTTATTTTTGAGAGAGAGATAGAGACAGCATGAGCAGGGGAGGATAAGAGAGAGAGGGAGGCACAGAATCTGAAACAGGCTCCAGGCTCTGAGCTGTCAGCACAGAGCCCGATGCGGGGCTCGAACCCACGAACCGTGAGACTATGACCTGAGCCGAAGTCAGATGCTCAACCGACTGAGCCACCCAGGCGCCCCAAGGTATTATTTTAAACCAGGGCTACAGAGCTATACATTTGGGCTCCCTATGAATTACAGCAAATGTGCCAATATTTTTAGACACTGCAAGTTTTTTCTGTTTCGTTTCACCTTGTTTTAACACAAGCATAGCACGACCACATAAAATTTATGCCTCCGCTACTGTCCGTGTTTCCTCTGCAGCAAAGTAGGTCAATTAAACAGGCCTAAGTACCTAAGGTGAATGGAAATGTGCTTAATTATCCCATACAGTTACTTCCCTTTACTTCCCCTCTTCCAACACCATCTAAACATCATACTTGCCTTTTTAAAAATTTCCTTCCATTGATCAATTCATAATCATCTAATTCCAAAAGCAAATGCAGAACTACCCAAACCAGTCTGAGAAGGCAGAGGCTAGGAGAGAGACCATGTGCTGATTGGTTATTTTTAGGATGGAAAACAAAAGATGCCATTATTCACAGTCACATAATGCAATGCAATACATTACATTCTGGAATAACCTTGCATCTTGCCTCTTCCTTGCATCTTGCTTCTGTGAGTTAGCAAATGAAATATATAGACAAAAAAAACAGTCAGAACACCAGGTAGAGAGACATGCGCCTTAATTTTTAAAAGCCGGGAAATCTGCACTAGTAACAGTGACTATAAAAAGTGGTTAATCATCTCGAGAGTGCCAAAAGCCCACGTTAATCCCTGCAGTCTAGCTGTCCCACAACTCACCCCTTTCAGAGAGGCCAGCCTCCTCCCATCCTCTCCCCCACAGCATCTCTCTGCAACTTTACTCATGCACTCTGGACAGAGAGACAAGCAGCGCCTGCACCCTCTCTGACCACTCACAGCATCTATGATCTCTATCTTGGCTTTGGAACTTGATTACACTATTCTCAACATTTCAGCATATACTGACTTGCAATGTTTTTCTTTCATCACAAACATGGAAAGCAAAGGGCACCCCACACGGAATGCTCCTTGGTTGAGAGCACGTGATACCAGATCAAACAACACTGAATTCAAACTCTGGCTCTGGCTCAGCCATTGCTAGCAGTGTGACCCATAAAATGGTGACAGTGGCAGTCCTGACCCTTCTGGTCATTAGATGAGACAATGCATGCAAACTACTTAACCGTGGGTTAGGGCCCAGTTAGAATCACAGCAATTGCATCGGTGGCCATAACCTGAGTCGCTGAAGGTATCGCTGTTACAATTATTGGAGACTGGGGCCTGTGTCTGCTACTAATCTGTGTGGCATAGTTATTCAACCTTTTTGAGTCTCAGGCTCCTCATCTATGATACAGTAGAACTAGATGGTCCTACTTTCTCAAATCTCCAATTTGTCTTTGATTCTATGTAAGCTCATTGAAAGCAAGACTTGTCTCATATTCTTTTGCAGTAACCATAGCATCTGGTACTTCACATGTATTGAGTATATTATATAAACGAGCTAAAGATAGTAGATCTTTGCATATACATATATGTGTGTGTATCTATATATGTGTTAGCATGTGCAAGGAAAGTTCATCTGTGGAGCTTAAAGAACGGTGCATATGCAGAATTTTTGCCAAGGTGTGGTAAGTTAGGAGTTGCTGTGGTCAGAAGAAAACCACAGGGTCAACGCTTAGAAATCTAGCTTGCAGGGGCGTCTGGGTGGCTCAGTCGGCTAAGCATCTGACTTTAGCTAAGGTCATGATCTCACGGTTTGTGGGCTCGAGTCCCATGTAGGATTCTGCGCTGACAGCTAGCTCAGAGTCTGGAGCCTGCCTCTAATTCTGCGTCTCCCTCTCTCTCTCTGACCCTCCCCTGCTCACACTGCCTCTCTCTCACTCTCTCTCAGAAATAAATAGAAATCTAGCTTGGGTAAGTGAACGTGGTTTGAAGCCCCAGAGCTCCTGCCTTTAGGAATGAAGAAGAAACTACCATTTACTCCTTAACTGGGGCTTCACAACCAACTTTCCCATTGACAAGAGCCTAGGAGCTAGCCTGGTCTGCACTTCAAGGCTCTGAGGACTCTGGTGCTATCCCAGCCTGACGGGTCTTGCTCACATTGGTTTCTTCAGCTGTCTAATGATTTTGATACTTTGAAAGGCAATAGATTTAAGAATGGTTCCTAGTGATTCTAGAGGCCCCCAAGAGAGTAGCCTCTTAGAGAGTTATTTTTTTTCTTTTCAAATGTTTATTTAAGTTCTAGTTATTTAACATACAGGGCAATATTGGTTTCAGGAGTAGAATTCAGTGATTCACCACTTAACACACAACACCCAGGGCTCATCACAACAAGCACCCTCCTCAATGCCCATCACCCATCTGGCCCATCCCCCACCCACATCCCTCCATCAACCTTCAGTTTGTTCTCTATCTTTAAGACTTAAAGAGTCATTCTTAAAAGTTTTAAAGACCTGGCCATTTAAAATAATTGTTTTCATTCTATTTTAATGGATATCTTTGTATTAATCTCAATGTTTTTCTTCTTGCCCAAACTATTTTTTAAAGCAGTGTGAAGAAGTGTGAAAAAAGCATACATAGTCATGTGTTATCACACTCTTTCTGTTGTTGTTGCCAAGAACATTTGCCTGAAAACAAGCTCCTGCTCTTTGACCTCTGCTGACATCACTATTCCCTATGACATCACAGCCCTTCCTCCAGTAAAGCTACACAGCCTCATGGAGAGGAGAGGCAGTGATATGGACGAGCTCTTAAGAGACAAAACTTCTAGGGGCACCTGGGTGGCTCAGTCAGTTAAGCTTCCGACTTTCGCTTAGGTCATGATCTCGCGGTTCGTGGGTTCGAGCCCCGCGTCGGGCTCTGTGCTGACTGCCAGCTCAGAGCCTGGAGCCTGCTTCAGAGTCTGTGTCTCCCTCTCTCTGACCCTTCCCTGCTCACGCTGCCTCTCTCTCTCAGAAATAAATAGAACATTTTTTAAAAATTTAAAAAAAGAGATAAAACTTTTATTCTTATATTTAGCAATAGAGAAGGAAGACAAATGCTATGGCTGCCCCAGAAACAATATACATTTATTAATTTGAAATTTAACCAACGTGAAATTCCCATTGTGTACATTCTGTCCTATTTGCTACATATATATTGTATATTGGGTTACTGGGTTTTTTTCTTCCACTTTTAAATGGAACAGCTCACATCTTTAGAAACAGTTGTGTTTTCTCTTTACTTACCTTCTATGACAAAAAGTCTTTTTAAATAAGTGAGTCGAAGATTTTTATACCTGTGTTTGATTACATGGCGATGATGAAATATGTCACCAAATGTGAAAGACCTACAAAAAATCAGATGTGACTGTTAGGTAAACTAAATTAGATATTAAATGTTGTGGTTTATGGGGCGCCTGGGTGGCTCAGTCAGTTAAGCGTCCGACTTCGACTTGGGTCATGATCTCACGTTCGTGGATTTGAGCCCTGCGTAGGGCTCTGTGCTGACAGCTAGCTCAGAGCCTGGAGTCTGCTTCAGAATCTGTGTCTCCCTCTCTCTCTCTGACCCTCCCCTGCTCACGCTGTCTCTATCTCTCTCAAAAATAAATAAAACATTAAAATAATTTTAAGAAAATAAATGTTGTGGTTTCAGTGGTGCATAAGAATACTTGTCTGACAGAACTGCCAAAAGATGAAAAAACGTAGATATGCAAAAATTAAAATGATTACATGTGAAGGCAGAGAGTTTCTGTATCAGTGAACAAACTAAATTAAAGTTTTGGCGGCATAATTCAGAATGCTCAACTACCAATTGGACTCCAAGTGACAAAAATTCAGATATTTAGCTTTTCGTATTCTCTAGAATAGATGCTCAGAATGGGTTCCAATTACTTCCAATAGTTTAATTAAGTGCCATATTGAAACATTTTGTTTTCATTCATTTCAACATCCATTCCAAAAGCTTTATCTAGCATCATTCACTGCCACTTTCATTACAAGAGCATTTTTTCTAGCATCTACAGAGAATATCAATGAATTGAAAGTTATTTCTCTTGAGAAACTTGAAAGAAAAGCCTTGAGGGAAGCCAAAACACAAATATGCACACAATGACTAGTAAACACAAGTAAGCACCTGATTTTGCATGTTAACCATAACCAATATTTATGTATTGCTTACAATATGCGAGGCTCCATACTAGAAGCAACACAGCAATGTGTTACTGCGTTTCCTCTTCATACCTCTGGAAGGTGTAACAGTTTCCCCAGTTTACAAGGGCTAATGTGTTGAATGTCATGCCCAAGGTTAATCTAAGTGTTAGAATTCAAACCCAGGTCATCTGACCCAAACACCTTTACTCTTGTTTTTAATGGTTTATTTACTTATTATTTTTTATTAATATAATTTATTGTCAACTTGGTTTCCATATAACACCCAACAGTCAACCCAAACACCCTTAGTCTTGAGCACTCCGCAGGAAAAATGCTTTAGCACTGGATAAGGCCTGAGGTTTAGGCTCAGAGGATACTATATCTACACTGTACCATCCACCACGCTATGGGATCTTAGACAAATCATTTAACTCCCTTGAGTCTCACGTTCTTTTTCAATAAAATGCGGCAGATGGAAAGGCTCTGTAAACCCTAAAACACTTTGCAAATATCAGCCACTAATACTTTCATTTCAACCTGACTATACATAGTGAAGGAGTACTATTTATTGTATTATACTAATTAAAAAAAAAAAAGACTGTACAAAAAAAGATGTTTCATTTTAGAATCACAAGAAATTAGAAAAGGGTTGATGGACAAGTTTACTTCCAGGAAGACTACAGCAGCACAGCCTTCTTGTCTATATGGAAATATAGTACTCAATGTTTACAATGAAATTATAGTATTAAGTCTACAAATATCTTTGCTATTTTAATCACTTACACTGACCCACCAATAGGGAGACATTAAAATAACAAGAATTTGTTATTACAACAGAAAGATATTGGTAATGGTTATGTCAATATGTAGATAATTTGAAAACAGCTAAGTGGGATGGCAGGAGGCTTAGAGAAAGAAACAAATGCTTTCGTTTCCCCAGATTTTAGAATTTTCTAGCATTTCATGAGTAGTCTGACACATAAAAAGCTGATTGTTCAGACTGTACGGATGGTTTGGGCATATTTAAATTTTTTATTATTTTTGTTATTGTTGTTATGCTTTCCTGAGGGAACTCTTAGTGTAAAAAGACAATTAATGTGTCAAACCAGACAGTAAATTGATACGTGATGTCAGTGGCATTGAAACTATCCTCTACTTGTATAGTTTTAATCTCATTTATTTTTATTCCTGTCATAATAATACTTCTGAAATATTAATCAGTGCTGTTTTACTTTAGGCATATTTAAATTTTTCCTAAACTTAAGAAGTTAACACTAATTCAATAATTAATATCATTTTTACTCTCCAATCTAATTAGTTCCCTAAAAGGAGAGCTGTATTGTTTCAATATGAAATCCAACCTATTACCCCAGTGAATGTATTTTTCTAAAAATATTGTTGGAAAAATTTTAAAGGAAGATAATGAATTTAAGAAATAATTTCGTTTGAACATAATCACCATTTGGATTCCCTGGTCTCAGATTAGCCATTGGTAGTTCATCAGCTGAAAATGTACTCGTATTAAATAGAGGTGAACTTAAAATATGGATTTATTTCCCTACTGTGTCTGCTCAGATATGAGCACTTCATAAAGCTGAAAGGACAGCACCATAAATTTAAACTGGTATACAGGGGCACCTGGGTGGCTTAGTTGGTTAGACGTCCAACTCTTAGTTTCAGTTCAGGTCATGGTCTCATAGTTTACGAGTTCAAGCCCCGCATCTGTCAGTGCAGCGCCTGCTTGGGATTCTCTCTCTCACCCTCTATGCCCCATCTTCCCACCCTCTCTCTCTTTTTTTTTACTCAAAATAAATAATTAACTTTTAAAAAATGTTTAAATTGGTATATATAATTTAAAAAATGAGAAAAAATCTTAGCAAAGAGAACAGCTATAAAAGATCTTGATATTAAGAGTTTTATTTTGTTTTTTCTTAAGTATGTGCCAATTTCTCAGTGTCATTGGTCATATATGAACTTCACATTGAGATGAACTCCACTAACAAGAAATCACTTCTTCATATTATATTGCACTCACCGAGGTTTGTGGGAGAGGCCCATCACCCTTCATCTCCTCCCCCTCACTCAACAAACACAAAAGTAGCTCACTGGCGGAAGAAAAGAAGAATCCAGTCTACAAAAATCAATCACCAAAGCACTTTCTGCAAAAGGGCTGGCTGGGAAGCTCGTGCCAAATTCCCTCAACCTTGGATCGTAGAGCTTGGTAGAGGTAGTAATTTTTTCCTTTCTATCATGTAAGATCTATGATCCATGTTGTGCAATGATACCATTCTCATCTATGCTAATATACTGAGCAAATTATATTAAATACAAAAACTGTAAGTCAAATGGACCAATGTCAGAAATCTGGGTACAAAAGGCTGAAACCAATAGGAAGCAAAAGGCTGAGCAAGTATATGGTCAACTGACAGTGACCCGCTTTGGAAGCTGCTCTCAATAATTTATACCCAGAATTTCACTTTGGGGCCCACAGGGGCTAGATCAGCTCTCTGTAATGCCTAAAAACCACCAGAACATGTCTCAGGGCTTCTTTTTTCTTGGGCAGCATAAATGTCGTCTACAAATTGCCTTGCTGCTAGTCTGCCCAGTGAAGATTTCATGGAGATCTAGCTCTTTCCATTCCAGGAAAAACTGTTTTTCTCAAAATAGAGCTCACGATTAACCTCTTGTCAGCAACTTAGTGGCAAGAACCTCTGATGACCAGATGTAATCCTGGCATTCTCTTCCTCAGAACTGCAATCAGCAATAAGAAAGTTAGCCAGGCTACTGACAGATTGAAGCAAAAAAGCCCTCATAACCAATCTTTGAACGGTACTGTGCACTTTCTTAAGCACTGCCACATTTCATTTGCACAAGGCCTCTGTGAGGTACATACACAAATACCTAACACTCTATAATTTGCTATCTGAATTCACATCTTCTAAATGATAAAACTTGGGCTTAGAGAGGTTAAGTAAATTGTCTGTGGTCAACAGAGCCCATGGTGTTTCTCCTGTGTCTGGCCACCTGAGACATGGCCCTAGGTGTTTCTTAGAACAAATTTCCAGTAATTAAATACGACATCCTGATGGTATTAGAAAGATCAAGAGAGAGGGGTACAGGATCTGCACCTGCCCTTCTCATAACACCCCCACCTTCAGCATATTAGAGTACTGTCTATTATCTGACAAGCCCCTGAGTGTGCTAATGTTCTCTCCGAGTGTGTTTCAAGCTCAAAAGCTGCGTTTAAAATGTCATAGATTTCTGGACACTAATATCAAAAATGATACACAGCCCAGGTTTCTGGCATTCTTTATGCCCATCTGCTAGCATGGCATGGTGCCCATTCACAAGGTAATAAGACAATTTCAGGAGGACACAGATGCCAAGGATATCAAGGCTGAGAGTGATAACCTGCAAAATGAAGCAAGCAGCTTTTCTTTTTCTACATTGAGCCAATCCACCTGAGTCAGGAGCACCAAATCATACTTCTGCATCTATCCCATGAGGTGAGATCCCATTAGTTAACACAGACTAGAACACACAGCAGTGACTGTTGCTCCCGTTCAAGACCTTGACTCACTTCCCTTGGTAGGTTACAAAGATGAATTAAGGTGCAGTCCTAGAGAATAAAATCTGAGTGTCTACCATGGAAAGATTGAGCATTGGATGGAAATTTTCAAATGTATTTTCCAATGTCAGGAATCTTCGCACCTTTGTTTACTCATCACCAATCAAATCTTGGATAGCATGTGGCTTAGCCCAGTAAGAAGCTTCAAGAGTTGGGGCAGGACTGTGTTTTCTGTAGATGTGGATACAACACTCTATTCACTCCTCTGCCTGAGAATATAGCGATAAGGAAGATATGGTAAACGCAAGCTCCCTTCTGAATTCATGCAGGCATCCTTTGACTAGAGCTGTTTAGATGGAACCTCACCAAATGCACATGATTTAGTCATTGTTCCTTCTCAATATGCTTTTTGTGTATATATTTGAGGTGAAGAGTTGTTTAAAGAGCAAGAGAAGCAAGTGAGGGGAAACAAGTAAAACAGCACAAGAAACTAAAAGGAAAGGAAAAGAGAGACAAACTTTGACAATATAGATCTGTTAATGACTACTCTATAATATTAATTCTTATGGCCGATTCTGTAGTAGTTCTAAAAGAAAAAAAACATTTTGATAATACAAAGAAATGTCAATTTGTGTAAAGTAGTTCCTGAAAACCATATAGCTCATTTTCTCTCTTTTCTCTATTGATACACATAAAATACATAGTTTAGAAAACTATATGGATATACACATATATACACATATACATGAACATATGTATATGTACATTCATAGATACATATGTATGCAAAAATATGGTTTTTAAAGTTACTTACACATAGGTTTGTACACACACACACACACACACTCATTAGAGTTCAGGTTCTACACTGCAGTAGAATCATCCTGCATGGTATTTACTAGGCAGCTGCTTATATATATTTTCTTTTTTCTCAGTTTAAAGAGAAGGAAACTGGGGAGACTGCGTGGCTCAGTCGGTTTGGCATCTGGCTTCGGCTCAAGTCATGATCTCACAGTCTATGGGTTCGAGCCCCGTGTTCGAGCCCAGAAGGTCCCTGGAGCCTGCTTCAGATTCTGTCTCCCTCTCTCTGTCCCTCCCCCACTTACTATCTGTCTCTGTCTCTCAAAATAAAAAAGACATAAAAAATTTAAAAAAATTTAAAGGGGCTCCTGGATGGCTCTGTCGGTTAAGCGTCGGACTTCAGCTCAGGTCATGATCTCACAGTTTGTGGGTTAGAGCCCCGTGTCAGGCTCTGTGCTGACAGCTAGCTCAGAGCCTGGGGGCTGCTTCAGATTTTGTGTCTCCCTCTCTTTCTGACCCTCCCCTGTTCACCCTGCCACTCTCTCTCTCTCAGAAATAAATTAAAATAAATAAATAAATAAATAAATAATAAAAAGAAGGAAATTAAATGTAAGCTATTTCACAATAAAGTATTATAAGAAAATATAGAGGTGTGAATGTATGTATGTGCATGCGTTTAATGGGATTAATGTGTTTCATACAATATAATGACCCCCATGGTAAAATGAATTTAGCTACATTTCTGAACAATGTGTTTATTGGCTTAATATTTATTCAACAGATATTTATTGAACACCTATTGCATTCAAAAATAATTTTCTATCGTCAAAGAGTGATAGCTATAATTATACGAATGCATGCTTGCTTTTATTTTAAATAATTGCATTTTTAATCATTTATTCAAGAGATTTCAGTGAGTACCTACTGTGAATTAGGAATTGTTTTGGGCTCTGATAACAGTATAAAAAATAATTTTAATCCTTAAAATGTTTGAAGTGTGGGGTAAGATAGAGACTAGAGAAAATAATAACATACTGCGTTGTTTAGTGGCAATATGCAGACCACAAAACATAAAAGGTAAATCTCCTTTAGATTTGGTGATTTGGGAAAATTCCATGGGGCAAATAGCATCTAAGCTGTTTCTCTGAAGAGCTACTGATATTTAGCCCAAATTGTGTGTGCATACCTGTGTGTGGGAATGAACAGGGTTACCCTTCAGAAGACTGAAGGTCATCACATAGGTAATCTTCATCTTCACCAACCATGGAATCCATGTTTAGCTGAGTATGAAGGCAGATAAACAGAGTTGGGTATCAAATGATGAGAAAATGTGGTTTAAAAGCCCATTATAACATGCCCTGATAAAAGATATAACATTGGGACCAATATGTCTCTTCATAATGGTCCCATGAATTTTATACTTCTGTGCAGTAATGTCGGTATTTACCATCTGAAGGAGAAAAGATCTTGAGAGGAGATTAAATGAAGGACCACCAAGACAGGAAAGAACCCCATAAAGAAGCAAAGTCTTAGCTCTACCTAAGGATTACTGAGTATAAGAATGTGGAAGATCCTTTTCTACCTAAAGTGGAGCAACAGGTATCATTATGTTTCAGGAAGGAGTGATCACATTTGTGTTACCTGATAACAGATAATGGATATTCTTTCTCTGTCATCTACGTATCTATCTACCAATGTGTATGGAAAGGAAGAAAAGAAAGGAGGGGGAAGTGGGAGGAAGGAAGGAAGAAGGAAATGAAGGAAGGATAGATAACCAAGTATAAATGGATTCAATCTCCTTGGAATTTTATAAGTGTGATTCTCACTTGAGGGTGGGAGTTGTCTAGAGCTTTGCTACAGGAAGAAGTCCTCAAATTTAAGTATGTTAAAGAATCAACACAGGGGCACGTTAAAAGTAGATTCCTTGGGGGGCGCCTGGGTGGCTTATAGCGTCCGACTTTCACTTAGGTCATGATCTCGCGGTTCGTGGGTTCGAGCCCCCCGTCGGGCTCTGTGCTGACTGCCAGCTCAGAGCCTGGAGCCTGTTTCAGTCTGTGACTCCCTCTCTCTCTGACCCTCCCCTGCTCACACTGTCTCTCTCTCTCCTAGAAATAAATAAAAACATTAAAAAAAAAAAAAAGTAGATTCCATGGTCTCCTCTGAAAGATTCTGACTCACTTGGCCTGGAATAGGGCCAAGTGGATCTAACATACGGGGTTGAGACCACACTTTGAGAAATGTTGCCATAAGGAATATTAAATACCCCTTCCAGCCTTATGATTTATCCTTAGGTAGAGATTTAGTTCTAGATTTCCACATTTGTTTTGGTGGAGAAGGAAAAGTGCCAACTTTTCTAAAGTACATTAAAGTTATCATGGTTCTTGGAAACATGCTTTGAATTTGTATATGTATATTACAATACATTATATATACACATATAATTCTGCTTCAATTTTAACCTCAGACCTGAATAAATTCCACCCTGCGTATCTTTATTTTCTGAAAAGGATGACTACAATTTAAGAGAAAAAGTCAGTTTCAGGAGAAAACAAAAAGAGAAGCAGAAGAGAAAATAGAAAAAATATCTGCAGAAGGAGTTCAAGTCATTTTCAATGTTTATCATTTTTAAATTTTTTTAAGGTTTATTCATTTCTTAGAGATGGAGAAAGAGCATGAGGCAGGGAGGGGCAGAGAGGGAAGAAGTCACGGAATCTGAAGCAGGCTCCAGTCTCTGAGCTGTCAGCACAGAGCCCAACGTGGGGCTTGAACTCACAGACCATGAGATCATGACCTGAGCTAAAGTCAGACACTTAACTGACTGAGCCACCCAGGAGCCACGTCAATCTTTATCATTTTTAGTTTGGCCAAAGAAACGAGTAAAAACTGGATTACTGAAAAATTCACATATTTTGAATCATGAACATTTCTTAAACAAATGAAGGAAAATGAACATAAAAAAACAGAAACACATTTGGTCCGACCTCACCCGGGGAAAAAAAAAAAAAACAGTAGCCAAGATCTAGCAGTTTAACTGAACAATAAACAGAAGAGCTCTGCTATACAGTGTTTCAGCTCTGCTGTACAGCACGAGGAACTTCAAATATAATTAGGATGGGAAATTTTGCCTGAACAAGTCTGAAAAGTATTGAGCAATTTCCTAGCAGTCATGACACTGATTTTGGGTATGTACATACTAGAGTGAAGTTCAGTAAGACACAAGGGCATAAAACAGTACTGAAAGTGAGAGGGATAGGAGCAAGATGTAATAAAAAGTGCAAAGACTTTGGAACAAAATAGAAGTAGGAATAATATGCTCCATATAGTCCTGCCATTCACTAGACTCCTGCCCTTGGTGCAAATTATTTATCCTTTTTAAGACTCAGTCTTCTTACCGGAAAATAGAGATGAGAATAACTTCTTCCCCAAATTACAGGAACTAAGTTAGGTAAAAGTCCTAGCTCAATGGATGTCCCATTAGTAATAAATTCATATTTGCTCATCTGCAGAGATTACTTTGAGAGTGTTGGAGACATGAATGCCCACATAAAAAAATTGGGGAGGGGGGGGGAATCATAATGGAGATGTCTGTTGCTATGTTCAGTGTTGCTCGGTAACTAAAATATCATGCAACAATTGGTTCTAAATGCTATGTTGGCAAACTGTATGAAAACAATTAAAAATTAGTTATTTTCTGAGAGGTTGGAGGTGTTTCTCTCTGGCAGTTTCTTCCACTCTGGAATGTGAATATGCTGGGTGAATAGGATCATGTTTTGAGACATTACCTGATGTTTTTTCCCCTGGGAGTCCTCCAAGGTTATATCTATCACCCTTATGGTACCATTCACTATCTTCCAGGGGAGGGAAGATAGAGTGAAGGCAGAAACGAATCCACTTTGAATTCCAATCATAGAGACAAAGAATCTTGAGAAACAGGAAAGGCAGAGGGTCTCAAGAGAGTATGTTTCTGAAAATTACAAATAAAAAGCTTCTTCTTACAAATAATAAGAGGGGCGCCTGGATGACTCAGTTGGTTAAGTGTCTGACTTCGGCTCAGGTCATGATCTCACAGTTTGTGGTTTCGAGCTCCGTATCAGGCTCTGTGCTGACAACTAGCTCAGAGCCTGGAGCCTGCTTCCGACTCTGTGTCTCCCTCTCTCTCTGACCCTCTCCTGCTCATGCTCTCTCTCACTCCTCTCTCTCTCTATCTCTCAGAAATAAAGCATTTAAAAAAAAAACAAATAATAAGAGGAATGTTTATACCAAAAATCATTGAGTTGAAAAGGATACAAGATAAAATACAGGACTGTTTTTCCAATACAGAGAAACATTAAAAATTCCATCTGGACCGAAGGAAGGAGAAGAGATGGAAGAGGCCAGCAGTGCAAAGGAATGGCTTTGGGCATAAAGTGAGTGTGAAAGGATAGGGCTTAGTTATAGGTACGGGCTTCTTATGCCCCCTTCCCACCCTCTTTTCTGCATAAATGCCTGTGCATTAGGAGCAATGAGTGAGTAAGGATAGGTCTAAGAACTGACTCTCAGAGGGCAGACGCCATAAGTGGTATGGGAAAATATCCAAAAGATCAGGGAGCCTCTGAGAGGGATGCAAAAAAGGTGAGAGAATTCCAGTGGATAAGGGGATACATGTACATGTATTGACAACACACCTGACCAGATGTAACCTGGATCACACAAGCTGAAGACCACACAAAGAACCATAGATACCTACTGCAGATATATCCAAGATATAGGTTGAGGCACCACGGCTGAATAGAAGGAATTAAACCTCAGTGAAGACAGAATGTGACTGGGGGCCACAGCCTCTATGTCAAAAACAAGCCCTAGAATGCCTCCCACATGAAGGGAAAGAGAAAGGAAAGAAGATTCCTGAATTAATTGAGTGCATCTCCAAGAAAGACTAGAAGGAATTGAAAAGACAAATATAGCTTAAACTAGCAAGGTGGCTGTTTTGACTGCACAGAAATTATAGGAAAATCTCCTCGGTTTTTCACTGAGTTCGTATCTATATTTTGTTGTTCGTTAATACTACATTCAGTAGGACACACAGCCAACACCAACCTTGTGGAATAATATTATTCTGAAAGTAGATTTAATGCGTGTTTAATTATACAAGAAGAGAAAATTCAAGACTATTGCAGAAGAACATGGAAAGGGGAAGAAGGAAAAAAGTTGCTATTGCTGTGGCAACAGAGGCACAAGTAGCCTCCATGAAGGTGTCTGACAGGAGCATGCTGCTCATTTGTTTAGCTTCAAAAGGTATATTTATAATAATTCAAAGAAGAGCTTTTATTTTCGAAATGGTATTTGTAGGCAGGTATTTCTTAAAGTTGAAGTCATGGCTCCAATACATTTTAAATGATTCCATATTTATACTATGGCTTCCCCTCCTGCCAAGTTTCCCTCTCCCCCCCCAGCCCCCACCCTCCTTCTGGAAGGGAAACATTGATAATGATTCCATAGAAAATTGTTTCAAGTAAAAGCTGTCCTTATTCTTCTGTTTGTCAATACAACGAGATGACATTTTACATGTCTGAGTTCACGATATGTACTTTGTCATCACAGGTAAAAGTTAAGTCTTTCTTTAAAGTCCCCAGATTCCAAAAAGTAATAATAATAAAAATAAATTATAATTTAAAATAAAATAAAATAAAATAAAGTCTCCAAATTCCATAACAGAACTTGTAATGGCCCAATGCTTTACTTCTTTTCTGACGCAACAGTAATCTATCCCAAATCATTTCTGTTGCAATTTTTAATTCCCTCTTACCTCTAGGTGTCAAGAATAGCTAGTTGGACTCTCAGGGAGTACCTTAATTTTACCTCTTTTGCTGTTTCTCATCTCAGTGGACTTAACTCCATTCATTCAATCATTCAGCAAGTATTTACTGAGGGTCTACCATGTGCTCTATTAGTTTAAATTTTTAAGGAAACTTGATATTTCATTAATTTTACTATTAAATTTAATCAATCACCATCTCTATTATCTGCTTAAGTTGCAAAGCATTTAAATGTTTTAATTAATGTTCAGAATAGTAGTTTCCACATCCCAGGCTCCTGATCACTTCTGAAATGATGGCCTCATACCTGTGTCATGAGCCTTTGAAACTTAGGAAAAGTAGTATCTTTATTTCTAAAAATAAGGATAAAAAGTAGATCATAAGACACTGATTCCTACTCATACAGCTGGATTAGAACATACGACAAGTAAAACAGAGTCTATTTGTTGTTCATACACAGGTTGTAATGTGCAAAAACACGTTAGCTCTGTGGTGCAGCAACTCTGGGGGCACCATTCACAGCAATAGCGGTAAAAATAGGAATCGCTGCATTACTCAGAATGGGAGCCCTATACAACCATTTTATAAACTCTGCTTCCACAACTCTGCTCCTTCTTTCTTGATGAGAGGACTTCAGATTTAATTGTGTGCTTATCGACAGGTGACCACTATGTCAGTATAGGTACTGATTTATGATTGGTCTCAGGCAGTCCCAGTGTCTCACTCCCCTGCTCATCATGGTCCAAACACAGAAATGTGACCCAATAATGGTAAGAGTAAATCCTCTGATGGCTTCTGGGAAAGGGTTTCCTTAGAAATGAAGAGATGTGGAGAACAGAACTCCTCTTCTTCTGTGGCATGTAGTCTAGTCTTTAGTGATGTCTGAGCAATTATAGTGATTAGATGTCCTTGCACATATAATGTGAAGGAAATGTCACCAAAACATTCAAGATAGTAGAGCAGAAACTGAGAACTGCCTTACTCACAAATTTCCAATGGGGGATAATAAATTCCTTAGCACTTAAGCTGCTGTTGATTGTTCCTTCTTTTGTTTGGAGCCAAAGACATTCTTATTGAAAGTCATGGATCTGGCTCCTCCATTCATCAGTATGGAAATGGTGGGATAGAAAAGCTCTGTACCTTCTTGAAGTTAGTGAGTAGGAAGCATTTACAATAAAAACCCCAAAACAGCTTTCTGGTATTGCTGGCCATCTCACGACTAGACTGCAAGTCAATGACTGAATTTACCAAGGACACAGTAAACATTCAGTGTTTACCAATTACTGTGGGAGGGTCAGAAGACTAGAGTAAATACATTAGCTTGATTGTTTTTATTAAGTTAATTGACTCCAATACTTGAGCAGAATACAGTCCAGCCTCCTAAACCGCATTTGATCCACATAACACTCTTTTGTCCACCTAAAGGTTCATTGTTTCCTCTCTTCCATAACTCACCTCCTGGCTTTCTTATGATTCTCTTCACCCTCTCTTCACCCAGATAGTTGCAAATCTGATTGTTTCATGGGTATCAGACCTCACTGGAAAATGAATGATAATATTTATACTTGCCAATGATAACTAGTCAACCACAGCCCAGATTTCTCCTACACAGTACAACTGGATTTTGGAAACTGATAATAACAACAATGGCCACCACATTGGGAGGAGACATTTGAGATAGCAGATGCATTCTATTTAAAGATGGCTTTGTCTGATTATCTGTATACCTACCCTAATGAGAGAGAGTGACTAAGATTGCAGTCTGTTTCTTGATTTCACATGTTTTGGGAGTCAGTCTTCACATCTGTTGCCCTGTAATAGGAAAGAATACCAAAAAAGGGGAGCTTGTGAGTTAGAATGCTCTAGTCAACCAGCACGCCAGGTCACTTGATAATGACTGGCCTGGCAGGCATCCAACGCAGGGGATATTTTGTAGATATTCTGTATGTCTTCACTCTGGTGATGACTGTAAAGTATGGTGGAGCATTTATGTATGGACTCACGCACGCACGAAGAAGAAGAAGAAGAAGAAGAAGAAGAAGAAGAAGAAGAAGAAGAAGAAGAAGAAGAGTATGAAAAGAGGAAAGGTGGATAAAAATTACTATCTGGGGAAAAACACACAGTATTTAGGGTTCTCAGGAAACGAATTTTATGTTTCTGCTTTTGAATTTAAAAAATGCACATGGCTTGTGGCCTTAAGGAGCGAAGCACAGGAACAAGGCTGCTTTTGTACTCTATTAAGGTTGAGATTAAAGTCCCTACTGATAAACTGAACATTCTTTAAAAGTGACCAGAAGCAAACAGTGTCTGTTTGCTGCTACTTTATTACAAAGACACCACTGAGAATAGCTAAGAATATACTATTTGATCTTTAACAGGTTGACCAAATGATTGCAGTTGGCTCTAGTACATGAGATGCTTTCTGCAAATTATTGTTTCTGGTTATAAACCTTTATAATATCTCAGAATGAATTATGTATGTATTTCGTGTTTTCTTTTCTGTTATCAGCCTTGATGTTCTCATTTCAAGTTTCACCCTAGCCTCCTAATAATGCAATATTGAGGCCATTCAGACACTAATTATGCCTCCGTGGCTTTTTTGAAATGACTAAATCAGCATCAGTTCTATAATTATCATTAGCAAGTTTGTATCAGTAGCTCACATCACTTGAAAAGCTCAACTTAAATGATTTGTGAATGTACTCATCTGATACATTGAATACTCTCTATAGATACACACAGGTGCTTGCATATTGCTTTATGTAAAATAGAAAGCCTGTACATGTATATTGTATGAAATATATTTTCAATGCAATATTAAAACATTATTTCCATAGCTTGAAATATTAAGCTACACAGACACCCAAGATACCTGTGCTTTAAAAGCTCAGTTGGGGTGAACGGTGTAAGGAAATAGAAAACTATTACTCATACTTAAGGGTAGATATGATGTCTTCCTCATTTTCAGTGTGTTCAAATAGGAATCTGGCAAAGATGATTGACAGGAAGAAGTATCCAAATGCAATTCCTCTGTATTTTCATTGTTTCTGTTCTTGAATTATTGATATTGCCAGTAGTCATTTGCCATGAAAACAAATCAAGTTATGTATGGTAAGCACTTCCCTGAATGCAACACTTTTATATTTTAAAAAATGTTTACAGTATGCCAATTTTATAATTTAACAGACTGGAAAACTGGTGGGGAAAATAACTACGGCAAAATAAAAACATAGTGCAAGTTAAAAATCTTAATTCTGTAACTCAATTCACAGATGCTGTGCAGAAAAATATTACAGGAAAAAAAAAATCTCGCCAGCTACTGAGAAAAGAAGCTATGAAGATTTCTTTGTATCACTTAGAAGGGAAAGACTCACCTTAAACAGGAAAACCTGATAAGAATTTCTGAATTTAGGTCTCTTTAGGAATAGTGGGACATACATCAAAAGCTAAGCCATTGTACTTTCCAGTGACAATCTTTTTTTTTTTCACACCACCTAATACTAGATCCTTGTTTTGTACAAAAAAAAAAAAAAACTTATGCCAGGCTGTAGTATTTTATGACCTACATTATTACCCTCTGGGTAGTGAAATGATGGTGCCAAACTAATTATTGCTTTGTCTAATTTTAAATCCAGGTCTATGGAGATTAACAGCTTGCACATTAATTCAAAGCACCAACAGCCCACCTAACCTAATGCCGTTTTAAATGAATTAAAAATCCTGTTTAGGAAACTTTAATATACTTTAAATGAAGAAAACGTGCGTCTATATTTTTACTCAGTATATAAAAACCAAATTCACTTTGCTTATTTTGCTTGCTCAAACATACTCCAGGGAGGAACTTTTCTTATCTTCAGGCATTAGTTCTCTTGAAAATGAAATACCTGCTAAGCTAAAAGCACAGCCTGAGTGGAACTAATTGTAAAGTGGTGGGGGGAGGGGGGCGGGTGGGAGAGGGAGGCCACATAATGAGAAGAGAGACTCTAGAAAGACTATGTTCAGACCGAGGGGGGAGAAACCCACTCGATTCCAATGTATTGTCCCTTTTCATATCTTTGACATTAAATGAATGCCTTTAAACACACTGACATTTTGTAATATTACAAAATGAACGTGCAGTATTGAGCAATCAATACAAATAACCCATCTATAAAAAAGGCAAGGAAGCATATCAGCAAACCCTACAAGAAGGATTGACAGTTTGAGGGACCAGAAAATGATAGACCATTGCAATCACTCCCCAGCCGTTCTCCCCGTTTCCAGTTCTATTAGCTCTATCTTCTTAAAGCAGGTCTCTGACCACATAAATCTCTCGCTTAAAAACCTTCCAGAGCTTCCTGTTGCCTACCTACTGAAATGCAAACCTCTCATCCGGGGACCGAATGAAGTTTCTCCACAATGTATCCCCAATTCTCATTTCTTCCTATTTCCCCTTCTATGCCTGTGTAGAGAAAGGTTTCACCAAACTAGATTAAATGCTGTTTTAAAGGAAAAAAGGCAAGGGCTCTCATCATTTCTTTCCTGGCTGCCTTTGGGCATACCTACTTCCTCTACACCTCAACTCCTTAATTTCCTCAATAAACATTTATTCAAGATTGTCACCGTTTTAAGCACCAGTTAACTTGTCGGGGCAGGGACAATGACTGCCTGCCCTCAGGGAGCCTTACAATCTAACAGAGAGGTCAAACAGAAAGATACTTTAAATATGACCTGGTTGGGGGGGGGGTGGGGAGACAGAGCCAGAGAGCCAGAGAGAGACTGAGAGATAGAGACAGAGAGATTGAGAGAGAGATACGGAGTCTGAGGAAGTCTGAGCCCAGGGAAAGGCTGCTGAAGTGACGCTCCCAGTGCCTCCCCCGCAAAGGTTAGGAGGCCTTCCTGGAGGAGAGGTAAGTGCTGTGAGATTTAAGGCAGTTCGCCACAGACTAGGAGGGAAACCAGAGGGCACAATGGAAAGCAAGGCACAGAGGGAACAAACAGGACGTACGAGAGTGCAGACTACAAGCGGTTTGTTGTATCAGAGCTTTAAGACTGAGACTACAAAGGCCAGGAAAACGGTCCTCTCCTTCATCAAAGAACTCGTATCTTCGAGACAGACCTCTTTATGAGTCACTTATTCCCTTTGAACTATATTTATCTGACTTTATCCATAAAACGTTAACGTCAGTTTTCTTTAAATCTTCTGCAATTTTTAGTGCAATACTTTTAACCACATTAAGTGTTCAGTACTATTATGTACTTTGTTTTTATTTATTTGAGAGAGAGAGAGAGAGAGAGAGAGAGAGAGAGAGAGAGAGAGAAGAGAATCTCAAGCAGGCTCCTCACTCTCAGTGCAGAGATCACGCACCCTAGAGATCCTGACCTGAGTGGAAACCAAGAGTTGGATGCATAACCGACTAAGCCACCCAGGCGCCCCCTATACGTACATCCTCAGTGAACTTGAGAATCATACAGAATCAGGTAGAGGGTGCAACAAATAGTAAACACTCCCACCATTCTAAGAGTGAATGAAGGGGCGCCTGGGTGGCTCAGTTGATTAATCATCTAACTTTGGCTCAGGTCATAATGTCAGGGTTGGTGGGTTTGAGCCCCGCATCGCTGTCGGGCTCTGGGCTGACAGCTCAGAGCTTGGAGCCTGCTTTGGATTGCGAGTCTCCCTCTCTCTCTCTGCCCCTCCCCCGCTGGATCTTGCCTATCTTAGTCTCAAAAATAAATAAACATTAAAAAAAAAAAGAGTGAGTGAAAATGTGCAATTCTCAAGTTATTAGGAGAAAACACTTTTGGGACGCCTGAGTGGCTCAGTCAATTGAGCGTCTGACTTCGGCTCACGTCATGATGCCACGGATTGTGGGGTTCAAGCCCTGGATTGAGTTCTGTGCTGACAGCTCAGGGCCTGGAGCCTGCTTTGGTTCTGTCTCCCTCACTCTGCCCCTCCCCTGCTCCTGCTCTCTCTCTCTCTCTCTCTCTCTCAAATAAATAGACATTAAAAAATTTTTAGAAGAAAACACTTTTGCATAACCAAGAAAACATCTCTCACAAGATTTTCCTGTTATCTCCTTCTTGTATGGCTAGGTCACCGAGGAGATATATGGACTACTCTAATACCATTTGACAGTACCTGTATTCAAGTGTAAATCTAATAAATTGAGTAATTTTACTAAAATGAGGTCAGGGTTTTCACTAGTTTTTTTGGGGGGGTAGGGAGGGGCATAGGAATTTTTTAGTATTCTTAGTTGAATTGAAGTACAAATGAAGATCCTTAAATAAGCCAATTTTATGCAAGCATAAAAAATTATTATACCAGTAATTTGCATTATGATAAGATCTACTTTAGATTTTGTGAGCGATATAAAAACAATGAAAACAAAAAGTAAGTTATGGAATGTTTCGGAAACAGGATCATTTGGAAGGAGATATTACTAGTTTAATGTTTTATTAAAATAGTTAATGATTGGATTTGAAACTAAAAAGCAGAATTTATAAATTGAATTGTGTTTAGCATTTCATGAAAAACTCAACATTATAGCCGCCCAAACTTCTTTTTGTCTTTAAAGCATCTTGTTACCCTCATTTTCTTATCTTTGCTCTGCTCTGTTTACCCTCATATTTTTCTTTTCTTTTTTTCTTCTGTCACATAGGTACACATGTCTGCGTCTAACCTGGGTCTGATTATCCTTAGTCCAGGGACAGCAGAATACGGTCATCTGCACACCACATCCAATATCACCTTGCTTATTTTCTTACCCTCCACTTCGATTGCTGTTGCTTATTGTATATCGAGAATAAGAATGGAAAAGTGGTACAATCTTTCCTCCCTGAATTAGCTTGAGAGGAACACACACACACACACACACACACACACACTTTTCCTCAAGGGGGAAAAAAAAGAATAATGATGCATATTATTTTTGGGGGGGGCTTACTTAAAAAGCTCAAGTCAGTATACACTATCAGAAATTCATTATATTTGTTCTCTCTACATGAAAAAGAAATTAAAAGAAAGAAATTCACAGAATTAACGATTTTCTTGACTAGCCAATCCACTTTCTTCAGAGACTCAATTTCTTATTCTCATGTTGTCACAAGGAAAGCTTCATAAAGAACATTGTAGAGATGGACGTCAGTTACAACCAGAAACATTTCTTTTGAATAAAAGTTTTAGAAATAAATGTGGATACAATAAGTTGACTATTAAAATGTTCCTCATACGGGGGCACCTGGGTGGCTTAGTCGGTTAAGTGTTTGACTTTCGCTTAGGTCATGATCTCGCGGTTCGTGGGTTCGAGCCCCGCGTTGGGCTCTGTGCTGACTGCCAGCTCAGGGCCTGGAGCCTGTTTTGGAGTCTGTGTCTCCCTGTCTCTCTGACCCTTCCCTGCTCACGCTGTCTCTCTCTCTCGCCTAGAAATTAAAAAAAAAAAAAAAAAATTAAAAAAATAAAGAAAAAAATGTTCCTCATACGACATCATTAAAGATCATTTTATTACAACAACAAAGACCATACACATTGTGCTAATTTTACAAAGAATGCATCTTTTTGAGAAACAAAGTCAAGTTTCATCTTCCTTTGCCAAAAAAAAAAAAAAAAGTCACTGGAGAAGAGCCACCTTTTCCCCTTTATCCATACCTCAAAAAAAAAAAAAAGGTAGAAAAATAGGATGACCCCTCCATAGTCGTGCAAATCCCACAATGTATATTCTGTTATGTAAATATTTTCCCCCCCAGAGTACATGTAATTTTGGACAGTTTTGAAATGCTGTGTAAATACATAGAGTGTTCTTTTGAATAGTTTCCTTTTCTTTGGTTCCAGAGTTAATTATATACATTTGTATGTTGAATGATGAATTTTATAATCTGCATTTCAAATGAATATACCAAGGCATTGAAGAAAGTAGTACTTCTCTATGAATCAACTGCTAACCACACTTTCCCTTGCCTCCTTTTAAAAGCAGGGCTTATTCTGTTTTTTAGATATTGAAAATAAATTGCTTTAATTTGATCATAAAAATCATTTTTTTTTCTTTTTTTACTCAGTGAATATTCCAGCATATATTTTTTATTCGGTAATTCTGTTTACATAAGGAACTGTAAATCCAAGCCGAGGAATTTAGTGTTAAAGTTGATGAGCTTTGAACTTTTTTTTTTTTTAACAAGTAGGGACTGAGCAGTTTTGCTTGAATTGCACAGAGCATCTGCTCTGTGTCCAGAGGACTTCTTGTCATTCTCCAAATGGGCAATAACTGGAATCTTAAGTTCTTAACAGTTGTTATTTTTTAATTCATCTGTACTCAATCCAACAGTGACCCATAGGTTTTTTCTACACTTATTTCTTTGTGGTGAAATCCAATGGGCAACTTTTCCTAACATCATTTTCAAAGCTATCTTGTAAAATATAACTAAAGGGGCTTCAGTGTTCTCTGTTAAATCAGAATAAAGTTCTTCTGTTTTATTTTGAAGCCTGGTTTTAAAAAAATGCACAGAAAGGTCAAACCCATTCCAAATAGAAATCTCATTCTTTAGAAATATTTGGTACGATCTTGAATCACTTCTTTTTGTCTTTTAGATTCTGTCATCTGCCCAGATTTAACTAAAATAATTTTTCTTTCTCATTGTGTTAGCTAAATGCATCCATTCAATGGCTATCCATTCACAGGTAAGAAAATCACAAAAGAAGAATGAAATTAATTTCAAAGTATATGTGTGGTATTTTTTAAAGGCTGCATTTCATCATCTGGAGAGCTGCTATTTAGTCTATTAAATCTATAGCAGAGAAGCAGGGGGAAATGTGGACAGTTTTGAGGAGGGTCAGTCCTAAACAAGTATATTTTCGTTTCCAACCTTCGAAGGTAACATATTCACGTTCATGGGCTCCTGGTCGAATATATAATTTGCCCCTTTCATTCTCAGCGGAGTTGAAATGGAGTGGACTGGATGTCCACCAGGCCGAAGTATAAACTTACCATTAATCTATTAAAGTCATATTTAATGAAAACGAAGAGAAATTATTACCTCACTCACTCACTTTCTCATTACAATTCCTAAAGAACTTTGCTGGGCACATTATCTCGTAGACATCATGATCAAATGTTATTGTTTGCTTTATTATCTCAGTTGGATGGTTGGCTAGTCTAGAATGAAATAGGTTGAAGGCAATACTCGCAGCCTAGAAGTCTGAATGAGGTTCCCATTCAAATGATCCTGGTTGTTTGGGGGTGGGGCGGGGTGATTAGTAAACCAACTGAGCTTACACTGCATAGTAAGCGTCTGGATGCAGCACATTTACATCTAACAAGAGACCCCAGAAAACGTGTGTGTGTTTCTTAAACCTTATGTTCCGAACAAAAGGCTATCTCAGCAACAGACAATCAGCACTGCATTGCTCCCTGGGATGCGAGCAACACACTCAACTGCACATTTCATTCTTCCTCAGCTCCCAGCACCACAAAGCCCCTACTCACTTCCCACTCCTGGGTCCCCAGCTTGCTCCACAGAAGGGGGTTGGGAGAGCAGGAGCCTAACGTCTATGCTGGCGCACCAGCAGCCCGCACCGGGGGCCCCCAGGCGCTGCTTTCCCCAGCCCGAGCCGCCTGGGGGAGGTAGGGAGGGGAGCCCGGGAGCGCCAGAGTGGACCGCACACCTAGACACTTAGGATTTTATTTATTCACAAGGAGGCGGGGGAGGGGAACTGGCTTAATTCGGATTTCCCCCCCGAAGTTGCCTCTTCTTGGCAGATGAAGTCATTTTCTGGCTGGTGTTGGGGGCCCAGGGGAGAGTGCGGGTGAGGTCCCGGCTCCCCGGGCCAGACCCTGTCCTGCGTGCGGAGTCGTGGCCGCGTGGGGAAGGGTGGGCCGGCCGCAGCTGTCGGGAGGGCCGGGGGCGGGCAGGGAGGGGCCCGCGGGCGCCAGAGCCGCGCAGCCGGGTCCCGGGCCCTCGCAGGCCGGCCGGCCACGCGTGGGAAAGAAAGGCCCCTTTCTCCCTCCCGCCCCCCGCCCCCCAGGGCAGTGCTCCCCTTTCCCCGGGCTGGGCCGCTCGGGTCTGCGGGCCGGGCGAGCTGCGGGCCCCCGCGCGGGTCGCCATGACCTCGGGGCCCCCTCCGGGCCGCGCGAGCGCGGCGGCGAGGCTGGGCGGCCGCCGCGGCCCCGGCCGTGTAACATGACCCGAGCGGCCGGCCGGCCGGCGCGGCGCGGCCATTGAGCCCTCCCTGCCCATGAATCTCTGGCGCGTCTCTCGCTCGCTCGCTCGCCCGCTCGCCTCCCGCCTCCCTGCCTCCCCCTCCAGCTCCGCGGGCTCCGTGCGCCTCTCCCTCTCCCTCCCGGTGCTCCCGCTGCCCGTCTCTCTCCACTGCCCGCCTCTCGCCACTGCCTCCCGTCTCCTCTCCCTCTCGGCAGCCTGCGTCTCTTTCTCCCTCTCTCCTTTGAAAACTGATCTTTGGCTCTTAGTGTGAAAGTGATTTGAATTTGGCTCGGCGGCGCTCTGCGCCTGCGCCCAGCCTCTGGCATGCTGGCTCCTTCCAAGCAGCTGTTTTGGGTTTGAAATTCCAACATGGCAGAGGCTGCAGTCCGTCTTCCCTTCAAAAACTTGGAATGATTTCAAATCATAGGCACCTTCACTTAACCCTAGCTTCCATTCATCAGCAAACACAGCGGATCGATGCTACGCTAACCTACCGGGTTTTTGCTCCGCGCGTTCAGGTAAGAGGAGCTTCGTAGTTTTCTACCATCTGTTTAAATTTGTTTTTGTTTTTTGTTTGTTTTATTTTTTAAGAATATAAATAAATCCAAGATCCCCCCAAAAAAGAGATCCCCGAGTTGTGCCGTACACGTTAAATTTGATTTGCACTCGCTTCTATTCTGTATGCCAACCTGCTGTCTAATTTCTCTGTACAAAGTAGCCCTGAAACATTATAATGCATATTTTTGCTGCTTAATCATTGTAACAATAGTATTGGATTAAGAGTTCGCGATAGCAAGAATCTCGTTTTCCGCTATATTGGGCTTACTTATTACTATCTTTTTACTTCAAAATTAAAAAAAAAAATAAGAAAACGGAGCCATAGGGTGGGGCTAGACTTTCTTCGGGAACTAACTTCTAAGTAAATAAGAAGTGTAAATAAGAATCTGGCTCACACAAAAAGTTGAGGTTAAATTTCAGTCTCGTGGCTGGGGGAACGGGAAAATGTCAGAAGATCGGTTGCAGAAAAATGTAAGCACATCATCTTGGAGGGGGTACAGCGTGGTGGGCGTATTGTTGGCAAGGAACGGGAGAGAAAGATGTATAATTTAATGGTATATACAATCCACTGATCCTATTACCGTCCTCCCCGGAGCTCTTGTTAGTTTCAATGGGAGTGAGTGAAATTGACATGGACTTGCATTCCTGGTCATGTGCTTTTTTTCCTTTCTTTCTTCTCCTGTGATCTGAGATCCCCTTTTTGTTGATGTTGCTTTCCCCCTTAATTATATGCATGTAGGTTAAATGAATACCTGACGAAAGGGCCCACGTTTCAAGGCAGTGACATTTGATAGCTGAGAGGAAAAGTGGCTTTAATGAAAAGCAACCTTTGGAATTCCTGCTTGTGAGAAATCCAATTCAGCTTTTTGTGCTGCCAGCAAGAAATGATCAGTAGCACCAGTGTTTATGGTACGTCAGTTTTGGAATTTACTTCCTTTGCATCTAAATAGGAAAGACAAATTAAATAGCATGATAAAAACCATTAAGGACTCTCCTTGGGAAGCAGATGCTTACGATGTATAATTCCTTTAAATATATATATATGTATATTTTAATCTGTCAAAATGCTTGTTTGCTTTTGCTATCACTTGTTTACATTTCAGTTTTGACTAATAGATTACTGGAGGACACTTTTATCGGTTTTAGCAGTAATCCCAAAGTTGCATGTTACTAGTAATACACTATATAAGCGCTGAAGTCAAATGGTATGTAAATTAGTTAAACTCAGTGTGGGGTTTTTTGGGGAGGAGGCTGGGTGGAGAGGGGAGAGGGCGGGAGTGTTGGGAAAGACTGCTTACTAATGAAAGTGTATATATATGTATATATATATGTGTACACACAGAGCTGGGTGAAAATTTTTTTTCTCAACCTATTCATGCAGTTTGACTATATGCTCTCTGGATGTTTACACTTTGTGGAGTAATCAGTTCTTCTGAGTGTGTTTTTTTGGGGGGGTGAGTGAGTGAAGGGGTATCTTTTGCATAAAAATAAAACATAGATATTTTGATTGCTTTAAGTCCTTAATGCCTTTTAAGAAACAGTGGTGGTTTTCTTTTACCTTGCCATTCACTTGTCCGCCTGTCAGCACTTTTTACTTTTAACCTGTGACAGAATTAAATAATCAAGCACTGAAATGGACTTTGTTTGAAATCGCTCTTTCCTCTTTCTTCACAAAAAAAAAAAAAAGGAAAAAAAAAGAAAGGTCAGATAAATGGAGTGAGAGGGGCTTTTCAATAGCTCTTGTGACCATGCCGTGTGTACACTTTGTGATATTCAATTAAGACGAGGAGGGAACAACAACAAAAAGATATTAAAAGTATTTTGCATGACCACAGGATATGTCTATTTTATAGTGGTTTGGTTTTCATTGCTGGGGTGTGTGTGTGTGTGTATGTGTGTGTGTGTGGTTTTTAAAAATTATTTTGTTTACATTTATCCCACCACCATGTATTCATCCTGCAGAGAGAGAAGGAAAGGGAGAATATGAAAGAAAGAAATAGCGGCGGGGAAAGCTGCCAGGGGACTGTAATGTGGCCGAGGCTCCTGCTCTCTCATAACACAAATGTGAATACAAGGAAAGGCAGTCCAAGAGCCGTTGCGCGACACACACTTCTGGCTGGACTCTGGTGACTATTGAGCTAAACACACACTGCTCTCACACGATAGAAAGGATTTGAATTTTGCATTTGGAACTTGTTGACTTTGAAGCGATCAATAAGAAGACTGTTTATTTTAGATGCACATAATTTGCCCTGAGAAATGTTTTAAGGAGGAGAGAGCACAGCTTTTTTTCCCCCGGAGCTGTTGGAGCGAATGGGATTGCCAGATGGGCGATTTCCCTCTGTGATGTTAAAGCTGTAATATATATTCAGAGCAGATTGGGCTGCTGCCTGTGATGAGGAGGATATTACATTTATAAATTTTAAATCGGAGCCCGGACAATGTGCTGAGAGCAGAAATTGGATGGTTTGACTGTTCACCGTATTGATACTTAAAGGTGATTTCTGGGTAGTAGTAATAATAATCATTGCAGTAATACGTAAAAAACACGTTGGGGTAGGCAGTCATATAATTCACGACATTTAACAGCAGATTTAAGTATGTAAATTGTCCCCCTCCCCTGTCTCTGCTTACTATTAAATAACAGTCACATCATTTATTTCTCTGGGTTTAAATGCTCGCTGTGCAAATGATGGTCACTCAGGAGCCTTCTCACACACCAGAATTCTGAGGAGGAAAAGTTTATATCTGTCTATCTATCTATAAAGTAGACACTTGTGTCTCTGTATAAAGTGGCATTAGTGGCTCCTATTTTGTAATTCTGTTACTCTGATTATTTTTAGATTTTGTTTGTCTCAAGTGTGTGGCCTAAAGGCACCAGAGCTACAAACCTAAAAGGCTGGGCAGTGGGCTAGGGCTCACACTCTGGCAGCTCTGCTGTTGCAAATTAAAAGTGTGTTGTGGTCAGGAAATGAAAGCTACAATGTCTCTTTTGAACAAGTCGTTTATCAAGAGAAACATCTATCAGGGACTGCCTTGTCACATTGATTCTCTAAAAGTTAGGTCCGAGGTGGTAGCTGCTTTGATGTTTTTGATCCTAAATTTAATACAACGGGAAAAAAGCAAGGATATTATGACCAGAATAGATTAAAAAAAATGTTTCCTGGAATCAACAAGATCTACTTATTAGTACTGTACTATGGGTGAAGTTTTTTTGGACCTGAGAGTTGAAAGGTTGAAGGGGGAAAGCCTAGCCTTCATCAACTGATACTTGTTATAAGTGCAGAGTACTTTCAGTTACAGCTGGCTTCTTGGTTCATTCCCATGGACATTTTGAACATAGATCGTTTTAAAGGGAAAATTACTCGGAGACGGTGTTTTGGAACAATGTGCAGAGAATCCGAGTTTTCATTCATTCGGATTTTAGGGTTGCCCTCCTTTCATCTTCTCTTTTAGTCCTTTATTGCTGTTTCCTGACATCATTGTATGTGTGACATTTTTGCTTTTCTTTGGGAAAGAAAGATTTTTTTCTATAAAAGCCATTTCCCCAAACATGCTTGCTCACATCATCTTTCTTGTTCATTAGTTGTGCATGTGGGTGGTTATCAGCGTAAACTACATGGACTCACTCAAGTCTCTTGACTTAAAAGCCTAAAAATATAGGTAGGTAACCCGCTAACCAGGCCATGTAGTCTTCAGTACTGAATATGTTGCATGCATCATTCAGATTTTAAAAGGTATTGTTAAGAAAATGACCAATTACATTTTATTTATTTATTTTATTTTATTGGTTTTTTTTTTTTTTTTCGTGAAAGCCCTTAAAAGCAGCCTGCTTCATTTTGGGAGGCAAAGATAGGAGAGAAGTGTTCCTTCTTTGAAATACTTTTTGGATTCTTGTCTTCTACTGCTGTGGGCCACTTACTCCTGCATTTGGATCTATCAACAACTAGGCTGACAGACCAGGAAGAGTGTGGTGGGAGTTTTGGGAAGGGTAATACTTGCTAATTAATCATGTCCGAAATGAAAGAATCATAGCAGGGTAATAAAGTCTCATTGTTGTTTTCCTGGAAGAGGGTAAGACTTCTGTTTGGAAGCTGTGTTTGTGAGTTGGCTTGCTTTTTCTCTTCTCCTAAAAAAGATAGTTTATAGGGTCTCTTTGGCATTATTTGAGGAACATTTTTTTTTCTTTTTCTTTTTCTTTTTTTTCTTTCTTTTTGAAAACAGAATCTTTTTCTTTCTCCTGACTGTATGGAATCAGTGATATTCTTAAAATTGTCTCTGGTACCTTCTGAGTGGAAACAGAGATTTTTTTTTTCCCCTTTAGTTAAAGACTCCAGTGGCTGAGTGTCCAGTAACTGGGCTTTTAATTTTTTTCCCTCATAAGTAGAAAATCTTTTTGTTGTTTTTATTCATGTCAGGCAGGAAATTTGAAAACCTTTCTGTAGGCAGTTACTTCTGATATACATACAAGAGAGCAGATTTTATAGATAGTGTAAGAGTATGACCAGAGGGGAGAAAAGTAACGCTTCCAGGAACTGACAGAGACTATCTGTATTATTACTTGACATTTCTAAGATCCTTTAAAGTATTAGCCACCTGAAAAGACAAATAAGTGATATCATTAGAGGTTAATTCTTTTTTTTTTTTTTCTGATTTGGTTGTTAGCTTTTGGATTTTAATATTTTGCTTCATGCTTGCACGAGGACAGATCCCGAGAAAGTTTATGGGCCTGCAGCATTTTTCGGAATTTTCATCTCAAGGTGAAGACCGCTATGCTAATGACTCCCTATTTTTGTCTGTGAGTGTTTAGATGCCTTGAATGATTGCCTAATTAAGTAATCAGTTTTAATGGTCCGAAATCAGCAGAATTGCTAGGTATATTGGAAACAATTGCAGGCTTTTATGTTTTGTATTTTACAGTTTGTTCTTAGAAGCGTGGTTAATAGAAATGTTTGCTGTTTTGCCTTTGATCAATCAATTCTTGAGTACAAATTTCACGCACTACTTTTATAAAGTACCACATTTATTGTTGTAGAGCTAATAGATTTAATTACCAAGAATTTAAATTGATTGATAAATTCTTGATTGGGAGAGATTGTTCTGTAGACATTTGTATGAAACATTGACTTATGTTACTGATCGATAAGACTTGATTAATCAGCATATCTGCTTTTTCATCTCGAGTCATTGATAAGCCAGAATAAACAAATGGCACACGAAACAAGGCAATTTTTTTTCTTTAGTTCAAAATCCTTAATTCTTTGGGGGTATATAAGGGCTAATGTTTCATTAAAATCAGTTCAACTTAGAAATTAGGGGTGCTGCCTGGAAGACTGCAAGTCTAAAAATTCAGTTAGCTGTCTCTCTCTCTCTCTCTCTCTCTCTCTCTTTCTTTCTCTCTTTCCCGTTCTCTGTCTCACGCACACTACAGCTAATTTTTTTTCTCTATGAAAAATGAAACTTTTTTGTAAAACAAAGTACGTGTTTCTTTAGCAAGTGCTTTTCATGATTAGATTTCATAATTTTCTTCCTTTTGGTCTAACCTTGAATTTTTATCATTAGCTGCAGTACTTCTGGTAGAAATTTCAAGCAGAGTTGCTTTGACATGATTGCTGATTACTAATCTGTTGGTATTTTTGATGTTATCATTCATGTGGCAATTTTACTTGAAAGGTGCTTGTTGCAAGAAATGCAGATAGTGGAAATAAGGAGTAGGCAAGAATATGGTAAAAATAAATTGTCCTGATAAGTTTGAGGCAAATCAAAAGCTGGTGGGTATGCTGTTTCCTTGGGGCAGCACCACAGATGTTTGCCCAGGAGCCCTGTCTCAGCACCGCACATGCGTACGATACCTGTTGATGATGTTCGTGGCTGAGAGACTGAGGCGGCAGAAAAGATAGGTGATCAGAACCCATCCAAACATGAGCTATCGTGTGGCACTTTCTGCTAATAATATTTACATATTTTATGCAACAAATCTGTTTGTTGTCTTGTTACTGGAGTATTGACACTTTACTTAACATTGCATATGGTGGGCTGTTGTTTGAGGGTATATTAGAAGCAGTAAATTCAAAGGAGAATTTCAATGAAGATGTATTTATGTTAAATATATGTATAAGTGGGTATGTTTGCTTATATTTGAGCTACTGTGACTTTCACAAAGCATTTATAGTGTCCCTCTGCCTGTGGTTTTTGAAACCGATACATCTTGAAAGTAGTATGTATGCATGGTTTATTCTCTGGAGGCCCAAGGTTAAAGTTATTTTTTTTTACCCTGCAACCCAGCTTACGTATTTATATTTTTATGTTGAGAAATCTTGGTTAGAAAGTATTGGTTTATAATATTGGGAAATTTGCTTCTTATTAGACTTTTGTTCTCATTTTCAGTCAAGAGTAGCTTTTGTGAAAAGTTATTAGTGCTATATGGCTTACAAAAAATGTTTTCTTACTACAAAATACAGAATGTAACAATACCTAAAAAATGTTTTTTTCATATTGAAAACACCTTTACTCAGTTCCTTTCTTATGAGTGTTGATTTCTGCTGGTAATGTACGTATTTACTCCATCCTACTTATGGACATATTGCTGGCAAGAGAACAGAAACTGCATTTTCTTCACCCACCAAAAAAAGAAAAGGAAAATATCTTTTTTTCCCCCAGATCTAAGTAATGTTTGGCTTATGTCAATTGGATGCTTTTTAAGCAACTGACAATTGATTAACTGCCATATTCATATGACCGTAAACTCATCTGAGAATAAATGACCTCTACTTCCATGCTTTGGTTCATAAGGAGATATCACTCATGGAAAGAGTAACATTCAAAATGAAATTTTAGAAGTAGTGTCCTGTGAAGCCATGGGTTTCCTGATGTAACTGTAAACTTTTTACTATTCTTTTGATTTTCTTATCTTTACCATCAACATGCATTGGTGCATGGGCTGGCTACATAATTTCTGGGGTTTGGTGCAAAAATAAAATGTGGGGCACCTTGTTCAAAACTTATTAAACATTCCAGACAGAAACAGCAGAGCATTCTACCAACTGTGGGACCCTTCTGTGTGGGACCCCATGAGCCTGCATAGGATATAGGGCAGTGAAGTTAGTCCTGCCTTCACAGTACAAACTTCCATGGAGGGCCTGCTTTGTGGAAGTCACTGGGTTTCCTACTTAGAGACGGACTATTCCACAATTATTCCATGTGCCTCTGCCTAAAGATGTACTGATGGTCACTTAGTACGAGAATCAATGGTAAATGGACCATTAGGTATCTTCTGCTCTTTCTGTATATGAGTTGGTGACAGAATGAGTTGCCTGTATCTCATCTTGCCCTTTGCCTGATATGTGTTCCATATCTATCCCATGGAGTTTTGTGCAAATATTCTTAAAAGGAACCCTGTGTTTTGGCATTGTTTGTGGATAGGTGCCTACTTAAATTTGTATTCCCAGGCTCGGAATGGTCGGGTGGGAACATTTTGGAAGGATTTGTAGCAAAAGCCTGGGAGTTTCTCTGTTGTCATGTGCCACCACTGACCCACCTTGGTTTAAGGCACAAGTAAAATCAGTATTTCTAGTGTAGAACCCTAAATTATCTCAATATACAGAGAATCCTGACCAGTGAGAAATAAAAGCACAGCTCACTGAGTGCCATTCAGACAAAAGGGAGAAACGCAAAAATAATTACCTTGTTACAACAGTAGCAGCATTGATATTTTGACATTAGAAAGTGGCATCGTAGCTATATAAACACGTGGTGACAGCTGTGTTAAAGATGCAGAGCAACTCTACCATGCGGTGACATCAGCCGTGTGGTATGTTATATGCCAATTGTGAACTTGGTTTCTGAAGCTGGAAGGAAATTACCCCCTTTTCCCTGAATCATAGAGTCACCAGGTAGGACCCCCTTTCTCCTTTGATTTGAACACCGCGTGGAGGGGTGGACGGGACGTTGACGTTGTTGCTTCCCAAGATGCCTCTCAATGACACCAAGCTCCATATTGAGAAACCTAAAACTAAATTGTGAAGTCAAGCGGCATTTTTCAAATCAAAACCAAGATCGGATGGAATGTCCAGCAAGTAATGGATCTGAGTGCACTTCAAGCTCCACCATTTACTTTCAAAAGATATTTCTCACATCAGATGACTCTGCCAGGAAAGGAAATATCAAAGACCTCGGAAAAGTAACTATTCTTTTTTTTTTTTTTTTTTTTGTAGTCCAAGTCCGGGGAGAAGGTGGGAGGCTTTAAAGATATTTCTGAGAAAGAAAAAAAAATTGAACTTAATTTTGGATGTCTTGCTAGACTTTGTAGAGAGAAGTACTACAGATGAAACCCTCTAAGAAGAAGAAAAATCTTTGCCCCGTGTAATCACAAGGCATTGCTCTCGCGGCTGATGGGTGATGAATGTAGGCTTGAAAATAACTATTACAACAGTGTCCCATTTAATTATAAACTCACCCCGCAGTTTAGAATTTTTTTGCATGAAAGGCATTATAAACTTGTCATGTTTTGATAGGTGGCTAGCCAGCATGCATGTTGTGGAGGGTTCTGTAACTTACCTATAAAATCTGTAGTATAACTTAAATCGGAACCCTTCTTTTCCCGCCGTACTTCTATCCTTTACAATATTATATTTTTGCAATAAATGTTTGGCCTTAAAAGGGATTAAGCCAGGAATCTGGGTAAATGTGTGACAATATAGTGCATCGTTATGCCCCAAATAACTGTTTTATTTCCCTTTTATTCACTTCCTTCCCCTTTCCATGTCAAACTGAAGTTAAGATTGTAAACTCTCTTAGATCATATACCTGACTGATGCTAAATTATAAATCTTAATTAGGTATGATTCACTGATTTTAATCTTATAAGATAATTATTCTGAATAGGATAAAAGGTTCCCTTCAGATTGAAGGCATTTTCATTACAAACCCCATTTAAGATCAAACAAAGACCATTAAATAAACAGAATACTCTTATTCGTTTTAAGCCTAGGAGTTAATACTTTTGAGTTTTAAGTATATGAGTGAAGAAATAAAGACATAGATAGGGCACTTTTAGTGTTTGCAAACTTTAAGTGCTTTTGATAAATTTTACTGCTAGGAATTACATGGATCGAAAGGAATCTTTTAAATAAAAATTACAGTTTTGATTATCTAAATGGAATATGCTCTGTGCATGTGCATAGATACATTTCTTTGTGAAAGTATCGATGTCAGGGACACTTTTGGTATTTCTTTATGAGTAATTAGGTTAACGGGGTTAGTTAGAAAATGTATCCGTTCCTGGAAATGAAAAACTGCATTCAAGCAAAGGTAAGAGAGTAGAACATATTCATGACTTTAAGTACTTAAAAAGATATTTTATGAGTCATTTTTAAGAATAATACCCAATATGTAACTTGTTAAGAATAATAGCCATTTTTACCTCTTTAAAGCGTATCTATATTAAAACTGACTTTCTGTTCATGAGTCACAAATCTGGAGTCAATTTTAGGCCCAACTTACAAAAGATGTGGGTCTAATCCCCTGCCTGGATCATGGCATCCTATGCCAAGAGTGTTGGTGCAAAAGTCTTTCAAGATAGGTTTTCATTTGCATTATTCCAAAGATTAAGCAACATTTTTGACGGGAATACTGATTAAGACCCAAGTGGAGACATTGAGACCCTGAGTGACCTGTATCTTTGTCTGACAAACTGGAAGGAAAAAAATATCACCACCTCTAAAATTTTATATTCCTACATGAACAGTACTTATTCTTTTTATGGGAAGATTTCAAATGTACTAAGGCTAAGGATTCCCTCATTGGAAAAACATGTTTTATGTAATTATACGAATACCAGTCAGTCAGCTAGTCCCCGATAGGAATTTACTTACGATGGGTAAGATAGTACCACTAAAGAATCTTACTCAGAAGTGGATATTGAGACTGAGCTAGTGTCTCTTGAGAAAGAGAAAAATTCTGTACATATGCATATGCAAAATCCCTTTTGGGATTTTTTTTAACACGAGCATGAAATCTTTATCAGTAACATTTAAGCAGTTGAAATATTAGGGGGAAAATCTAATCTGGAAGTTCTTTATCATGCTTTGTTTTTTTAATAAGTCCTTAATGAATTCATAAATTCGTTAATGGTTGTTTCGCTTGGCTGTTCTATTTTTGTGTTGTTTTATTTTGTTTTAAGATCAAAGTGAAACGACCTTAAGGGGAAACTCTTTTCTACTGTTTGTCTTGAAAAATATGTAGTGAGAACCCTACAACATGTGGTACAGATTTGCTTATAATGATGGGGAAACGTCCACAATTTTACCCCCGTCTAATTCTATTTCTCTGAAACCTACCTTACTATACCAGCATGCCACCATTCCTATGCTATCATGGTACGTATCGCTAATGTATCATCGTAATGCACATGTGTACCTAAATGCATGTATTTTTTGTATTTAACTCTAATTTCTAACCGCCAGCTCTGCAGGTGTCTTTGTGCTTGGGGCCAGGGAGAACAAGGTTTTCTACCTATCTCGCTGTTTGCAAATTTGCCAGGGACCTTGCTGTCTCCTCCATTCTTGTGCTGCTGGGCTCCAGTTTTACCCATATCTAGGTACTGTTTTGATGAGTTGCATTTTTGTTTTGTTTTTGTTTTCTAGTATTTATCTGTAGGGCTGGTTATTATTTGATCATCTGGAAAATCAGATTTCACTTGAGCTACTAGAATGTGATATTTACACCAGAAGGAGGTAGTTTGAATTAATTAAGAGGATATTGAGCTGTGTGGTGGGAGGAAGTAAGGCAGCATTTTTTGGCATGGACACGAGGCAGGAATGGGGAAGTAGCTAAAGGGAAATAAATGAGGGAAGTTGTTGAGGAAAGCTAAGGGTTATGACGCTTGTCATGTGACCTGTTAAAAATGATATTGGCAATTAAAAAATCAAATCCTACTACAATGATGTGGGAAAACTGGTCATGTATTAGGAATTAGTCACTAGGGCAGGTTAAATAGCATGCAGAACTCCAATCTAAACAAATTGTATTTCCCTCTTTAAAAATGACACATTCTGTATCAAATCTTGAATATATGGGATTTGTGATCACAAATTAAAGGAGCTATTCCCCTTCTTTTTTCCTCATAATTTGAAAAAGTGTAAAAATTATACATGCCTTTAAGGATGATTCATATTACTCTCAGACTTTTTCTCCAGCAACATACTCAATTTGGATAGGCTACCAATGAGAAATCCATTGAGAGTTGGGGTATATCTTTTTTCAGGCTTCTTCTGGAAAAGAATGCATTTATTGCTATCACCGGTGTTCTGATTATTAAAGTAGATGTATGCTTTGATTTGATTTGAGCAAAGTTTAAGGATAAATATTGTGTCTAGTCTGTGCTAGTTATCTTTTCCTGACCAAACCCAAAATAAACAAACAGACCTGCCACGGCCTCACCTCAGAGCAGTTAAATGGAAGTTCTGGAGATGCCCATTTTCTTTTAAGCTCCCCCAATGAATCTGATGTAAAGTTGATCTTTAGAACCTCTTCTCTAAATGTAAAATTTACCCATTTCATGAGATCTTAACCTTTTCGCTACTTAAAAAGATCATTATTCCTGTTGGAAGACCTAAAATCAGAGATAATCTATTCAGAATTGAATGTACTAATGATATGTACTGGAGATGGTTCACCATCTGGCTAAAGCTCAACAACAATCTATGAAGAATCTAAAAAACATTGCCACTATGCTATTAAGAGGACGTCAGGCAAGTGACAATGGTATAAAAAGTACCAGCAGAAGCCAAGAGTCTGTCATATTTGTGACCCTTGGTAAGTCACTCAACCTCTCTGAGCCTCCTTTTACTTTCTCATAATAGGAGAGTTGATCCAATGACGATTAAGATTTTTTTTTCCAGTTCTATAGATTCCATGACTGATTGGTCACAGACTAGTAAACTTGAGTAACGTGGAAACTTGCTAGTGGCCAATGGCCAATGAAAAAAAGATTTTTTTTTTTTGTTTCTCTTTAAGAAACTACAGAAAGTATCTTGGAAATAATGAAGGAAGCTCAAGGACCATTTATCACTCTGTTAAGCCCTTCAGGGGGGATGGTAACCATTCATTAAATATGCTTACTAATTGGTTGCAAGCAAATGTGTCAGCAGTTCTACTGTCTTGAGAGTTGATGGGTATTAGTTAGCCAATGCTTTTTCCCTGCAAGAGATATAAATAGACTGACAGGCAGATTAATTTAAGCAGTACGGACTTCAGATCCTTTTAAAAATATATATAAATTACAGATCAGTAGGAAATTTGGATCAAACTGGAAGCAATTCCATCTTTCCTCTGCTTTATCTCTAACTAGGCCTTATTCATCTTCTTTTTACTCCCTGGAAAGCTTTTTTCCCACCTGTTGAAATCCTTTCAGGACTTTGATATCTAACTCAGATGTTGCATCATCTGTGAAAACTTTCTTGATCCACCCTAATCAGGATTCATTTCAATATCTACTTGATATTCCCTAAGCACTGTTAAAAAACAAATCTCCTTTCGATACAACTCTATTGTACTGTATGTAGATTGCTAGGCATTTGGTTTCTCATTTATGAAACTGTAAACTTCTTGTGAGCAGAGCACATCTAATTCACTTTTTTTTTTTTAACCTTCTCAACATTCCGGTATGGTGCAAGACCTATATTATGTGTTCAATAAATGTTTGGTGAATTGAATTGATTAAAGCATAAGAGACTGTCACTTGGTTAATCTTTTATTAATCTTACTTTAAAAAATTGGAAAATACTTTTAAAAATATTTAAAGAACAGATATATTAAAATTGTGTATTTCATTTTAAAAAGTGAAATTTCTGTAGTCTTCATGTAATTTAATTACCAAAGAAAGACTTTCTAACCCTGAAAAATAGTTTTATAATTATATGCCTAAAAAGGAGCTTACTATCACTTATTCTATTTTCATATATCTGGAGAGGAGAGTATTTAAACTATTTTATAAAAATAGAACATTATAATGATCTCTTTAAAAATCTTACAGAACAAAAATCCATAGCCTATTTTGATTATAAAGTAGTAACAAACGGCTTCAAATCACTATGCCCTATGTATTTTTTTTTCCTTGTGTGTTTGAAGTCAGAAAAAAACTGAGGCTACAGAATCATAAAATGCTAGACTAGGAGACTTCCAAATCCATGTCTTGCCAAAATAGGGCTCACTGACAGTTGGTTATTCATCTTTTGGTAGAACATAGGAAATCAGACCTCCTAAGGCGTTTCTTTCTATTTTGTCCTTTCTCTGATAAATAAGCAGAGTGCAAATATGTGCCCCAGCAACACTCAAGAGGGATTTCCTTGGGAATATGATGGTACTTAGGGTGATAAGATGTAAGGTGCAAACTAGGTGATCTGTAGTTGACATGAGAAGTTTCATTGACCCTGGGAACGTCATTGGTTAACATCTTATTTAAATGACATATTTTTTGCTTTATGTTTAGTGTTTGACACTATGTACTAAATACTGGGTAATGAGTAGTTTATCTAGGGTTACACCCAATGACCCTGTCATCTAGTGGTTTCTCTGCATTGCCAGTCAGATTTGTGTGCTTACGAAGGGTCAGTTTCTTTCTCATAGCTGTCATTAATGTTATAACAAATAGTATTACGGAATTTGCTAAGGGAAGTTCAATTTTATCAAATTGTTGAAATTGCAATGAATGAGTCAACAGTATTTTAGAAGAATTCTATTTTATATTTGTGTATTTGAACCTAAAGATGGATATACCAGAGAAAAGCACTTGTTGACCTTTGTGAAGGAAATCAGAAAAAAAAAAAGACAACAAAGACTCTATTGTCATTCTTTTAAAAACACAGTTATACTAAGGAAACCTATAACCTTTATTGAAAGCTCACTAGTTTTCTTTTAATTTGGGCTCTTCAGATCTGAAAAGTTCTAGATGCTATCTTACCACTTCATATTGAAATCTAGGTTGATCTCATACACTCTATATAGCAGAAAATATCTGCAGTGCTGATTGTTCAACCTGGATTATTACAAAGACAGTGGACGAATGTTACTTGGTTAATTGCATGAAAATGTTCCGTCTTTAGCAGAGAGCTTCAGTAGTACAGAAGAGAGTACATGGTAGAATAATGAAGATTTTGAAACAATTTGAAAAGTAGCAGAAGCATGTTTGCCGTTTGACTAAAACATTGTTTAGTTCTTTTGTTAAATCGGCTCCTCTGGTGTTCTGGAAACCATTCGATAAACTAAGCAAGGGAAAATTGCTTAAATATACGTTAAAATCCATGAGAGTGAGAGTAACAAATATGAACTGATGAGAGTCCATCTGACGGTAACTTTCCACAAACCAGACTAACCCAAGGGAAGGTTTAAAAGGCATAGCTTCAAATTATACCTGGTATATCGTCAGGAAGTTGTGAGGTTTTAAACTAAATAAAAATATCCATGCAGATCCTTCATGCCTCCAATATCGGCCTTTATTCCTCTAGTCGTCCCAAAGGAAAGTTGGGTGATTCCCCAGAGAGAGCAGTAATATAAGTTGGTAGCCACCAAATACGAGCCATAGTTAGAAGTCTGTGATCAATAGTCTATTTGTTTATTTATTTTTTGGCCCTCATAAGCCATGTTGAAAGTTGTCGGTAACTGAGTTTTTCATCAGGCCTAGATGTGGCAGTTCTTGAAGAATATGAAGCTAAATTTCTCCTCTTGCCTTAAAATCTAAAATGAAACGTAGAATAGTTTCACAGCTTTGGGTGTGTGAGTGTGCGTGCGCGTGTGTGTGCATGCATGTGTTTTTATTCAGCAGAGCAACCGTGAAACATGACAGCCTTTCCAGCTCACTCATTCTGAGGGGCCAGTTGGTAGCTTCATAAAGACACCATTTAAGTGAGCCGATTTAAATCTCACTCCAGATTCCAAACTAAGTGGCCCAGGTCTCTCAGGGAGGCGGTACTTACTTGTCCCTTAAGGGGATATGTTTGGCAAGATATTTAGTTGAAGATTCAGTAAACAAGGGTTATGAGCAATTGGTTAAAACTGAAATTGCAGATCGGTAACAAGGTATATAGTTTACCCGAAAATGGCTTGCATATGTTTGTCCTATGTTCATGGAGATCATTTTTTAACTGGGTTATTTGTATTAGAATAAACATGCATCACAAGTAAGCCACTTAAAATTTGCGTTCCTGCTAGGATGGGTTTCTTTGAGTGACTGACCACGCCTTCTTCCAGCCCAGTCTTTGTCCAGGCTTTGGTTTACTCATGCACGTGTCCTTGAAGACATGTAGCATCTTTCACAAGATTTTTGTGCAAGTGAAATCAGATACCGGTTTTTATTGCAGAGCCCAGCCTCCAAATGTTTCTCTTTAAAGACATTTTTAATAGAAACGGTAAGGTATAAATCACTTAAGCAATTACCTGGACATTGTGGAAATGGGGCTTGGCTTGTTCTGTAGCCCCAGATGTTTCCAGATTCCAGTAATAACCTGGTCCAGATATTTACAGCTTAATTTTCTGTGCATGTGCACTTGTCCACAAATGGCTCCTATTTCCCATTTTCTGTTGGACAACTGGGCCACTTAGAGGGAAGGAAAGTGATTTCAGCTTGGGTGATGACAAACATTAATGGTTATAATAAGTTGCTTCTAGAAACTTTGATCACTTAAAAAAATGGAGAGGCTAAATCTTAGAGGATTTTATACTAAGAAATAAAATAAATTATTCAAATGGCATTTTCCTTTATGGACGGGGATGGGGTGAATAACCTCCCTTCATTCCTCAAAATTATATTTAGCTTTGATATACTATGTGATAAAAGTGATTTTTTTTTTTAATGCGTCTTCTGGCGCTGGTTGGGTTATCAGGCAGGCTGCTAGTTTTCCTTGCATTGCCATTCCACAGTCTTTCTTGTTCTTACTAGAAACTAAACAAATGGAAAATAATGATTGGTCACCATCTGCTGTGCAGAAATTTCACATAGAGCAGTTAACTCTATTTTATAAAACAAGACCAAATGAGTGGATTATACTGTTGCCAGTAAATAGCAACATTCAGTTGAGCTTCCTTTGGACAAAGCAGGAGCACAAGGGAGCCAGCATTTCATTATGGGAAGGCGGTTGGTTGGGCTGCGGGGCCGATGTGCCCAGGCATTTATGTGTGTGCTTGTGTGTGCGTCAGTGTGTGTACCGCATAGCTGAGGAGAATGGGTGTTTCCTCTCTACCTGTTCCTTGAGCCTTCTTCCTTGCCCCCAGAATTCCAGTCAAGTCACTCGGAGTATTGTGGATGCAAATAAATCGGTCCAGTCACATCATCCTAGATCTTGTTATTTGCTTAAAAAACAAAGTCAAAATACATAAAGCCATTAGAATAAAGATTTGTCAAGGTGCCGAGGCTTCGGGTCAAAATCATGGTTTCCAAAGCTGTAACAAATTACGGCTAGTGGGTAGCCAATTTAGCTTTCTCTTGTCTTATCCTCTACCTGAAGAATACCTTGACTGGAAATCAGATTGAGTATATGTCCGAAAGATATTGACAGGCAATGATTATTCCTATAGCTGCTACTGAAGTATGGATGTTGTTTTGAGAGAAGACAGATGTGAGAATAGACAGAAGTTAGTGGTTACAAAGAATTTATCCAGATGGACCAGGTAAGGCCTGATTTTATAGTTGTCCATATAATCAATCAATCAGTGTCTCGCCTGTTCCCCCCCGCCCCCCGCTCCTTTCTCTAAAACCTGCTAATGTATCCATGTACTTAGATACTCAAAACACACACGTTCTCTCTTTCACTTATTTGATCCTGCGATTTTGCCACAGAGCAAGAAAAGTTGTTTAAAATGGGCAGTATATTGAGTTCAGAGGACCCATACAGTTCATAAATTCTCTGGTGTCTACTGGATTTTTCATCAGGGAGACTTCCAATAAAAATGATCTATTTTAGAAATAATATTGTTTAGTAGGTTGAAATGTGGTGTAATAAAATTAGACCTTCAGTCTTCTAAAGTTACTACTTAGATGGCACCCTTGGGATGGTAAAATGGCTGTATAAGCAGATGAATCAGACAGTTCCACTGATGGGTACATTTGTCAGTCTCTGTTACAGATATAATATATTCTTATATCTGTAATCCTGACACTGTTACATCCAAATGAAATCAACATGAGGTTGTCATCTTTAAGCAAATATGTTAAGTGTTGTCTTTTGTGCTTTGGATTTGAAAGAAAGGGGCCCAGGGGAGGCAGCATCATGCAAATGGAACAAATCCCATTTCTTCTGAGCTGTGCTGTTTTTCCCCTCCATGGCAGCTGGCTGTGTTATCTTTGTGTGTTTCTCTGAGTGCTGACAATTCTTTCAGTGATCTAAGTTAGGGCACATTAGAAAGTGGAAGCAGCTGTCTGTCGCTATACTGAGAGATGTGTTTGCTCTACTGCAAAGATGAAGGACCATGAATCCTTGACACACTCCCCCCCTCCCCCCTGTACTTTCCAACATGATCAACATTCAGACGCACAGATTGTCTGCTTGGACAGTTTTTTGTTCTGACTGACAGCATCTGGCACAGACAAATTTAAAAATACATAGCATGCCATGCTTGGAATTGGAACGTCCCTTCTTTATTAATCTTCTCATTTAAACCGTTCATTTACATTTCAAGAAAGGTTACAGCTTGATATGGTTGAAACGTTGATTTTTAAGTGAATAACCTTCTAATGAAATGTCTTGAATGAGTACCAAGCAGCTAGTGTTCATTAAAAATTACACCCGATTAACACGGCCTTGAAAGCCTGAGAGGAGAGGGATTTCTTATTGTTTTAATCCACAATGCGATCCAGTGTTTACCTTTCTGGCACAAAGCGAGTAGAAATGATGCCTGTACTCGCAACACTTCTGATATTGAACACAACTATGATATCGCCCTTAAGCCGACAAAACGCTTGGCCTTGTTTAATCAGCGTTCTTTCCCTCTGAAAACCCCCAGAGGTGTGACATTGTTTTAAAAAACACCACCAAAGTGTACCTCTTTCAGATCCTCTATGTCTCTGTATCCCACCCACCCCCCACCCCCAAATACTAGGTCTCTGCGCCCAAATCCGAAAAAAAGAAAAGCTTGTATGTTTCCAGCCAGAAAAGTGGTAGAAAACGCTTTTCGCTTAAACATTCCCTCTGACCCCAGGATGGTGGATATACATTTATTTGTCGGTATTACTTTAGTAATAAAACATAACAGTGCAAAAATTGCTCTTTCTCTGCGTCACGTCACCCTTGCACACGCTCCCATTTCTTATCCATTTTCAATTTCACAGCCAACCTCAGCAACATGCTTGTCTAGCATTTATGTAAAAATAATATGAAAATTGGCCATATCAGTCCGTCTGTGGACTTTGAGTCCAGCGCTGGGGGCGGGAGGGGAGAAGGAGAACCCTCCTTTTATCACACATTTCAGACTTTCCTCTCCCTGCACATTCCAGCTGAGACTCCGCAGCTGTAGGTGTGGCCACAGTAGTTCTGGGGGTGTGTGGAGGGGGATGCAGAATTGTAACTGAGAAAAACTGTTCGAGTGCCAGGTAGAAAATCTGTAAAGCAAGCTTGCTGGTTCACTTGGAAAAGGAGGCTTCAGAGGGAGGTTCAATTAACAGTTGTAGGCGGAAGAGGTGATGTATTTCTTCAGCACGTGGAAGAGGTCATTTGCTTTAGGATACATTTTGACGAATTTCACAGAGAAGTAGATGCTGAAATAAAAATGAAGACAGATTACAGCTTCATATCAAAGGCACTTTTACATCCTTGAAGATGAGAGGGGGAAATGGCACATTTTTATCTCACGGATTGTATATTATCTTTAAATTTAGCTAATTTGTGTTTTCTGAACTTGCTTCATTTAAACTGTTCATTTAAACAAAATAAATCTTGGAAACTAACGTTATCTTTGAATCTGGAATCGACCTCTCCCTCTACCCCACAACCCAGATCCAAGCTCTGGAAATTGAGAGTAGACACTGTTTGGTTGCTGTTTTTCTTTCCTTTTCTTTTTTCTTTCCCTCCCTCCCTCCTTCCCTCCCTCCTTCCCTCCCCGTCTCCTTTCCTCTCTCCTTTCCTTTCCTCTCTCCTTTCCTTTCCTCTCTCCTTTCCTTTCCTTTCCTTTCCTTTCCTTTCCTTTCCTTTCCTTTCCTTTCCTTTCCTTTCCATTCCTCTCCTCTCCTCTCCTCTCCTCTCCTCTCCTCTCCTCCCTTCCCTCCCCTCCCTCTTTCCTTCCCCAGGAAGCTGATGACAGGGAATCAAATTCAAGTTCCAGCATTTTGATTGCCAGTAAATGTTTTATAATCAACATTTTAAATATAAATTACTTAGTTATTTTCCGTTTTGATTTTTTTTTAATGACCAGGTTTTAAAGGTAGTGCCGATGTGCATCTGTAAGCAAACTGGGAATGGGTTAGAGTATACAATTCCCTCGTGTAAAAAGCCAGGTTTAGCAGTAATGCTTTTAATCTGGACTTGTAGAGGATTCAGAAGCATCCATAGATCTGCTCCAGTAATTACCATACCCCAAGTGGCACTGGAAGAGACATTTGCCTAAAAACTTGATGTCTTCATTACGCTGTTTACATTTTAATTAGAAACATGAAAATTACTGATTCATACAGGCAACTATAGTTTAAGTGGTTTCGTTCACCATCCAATAAATCATAAAAAAAAAATCAACCCACAGTTGGCATAAATAGTTTACTAGGAATCATTCATGGGAATAATGTGTTGGCACTATAAGCTGCTTAAAATATGTTTTTATTTTACCAGAGGTAGAATTTGCATATAAATTAGAGAATGGCATTTTAAGTTGACAGTCATTTATGCAGAATACCACCCACATGCAAATACATATATGGGTGTGTGCGTGTACACTTTCTGTGAGTTTAGAGGGTTTTGCTGTATTGTGGACGTAGAGATACACAGAGTCTAATCTCTCGGTTTTTAAAATGCATGTCCTCTCTTACAGCCCATTCAGAAATTCTGTGGGTGTTCTAAATATGCATATCCACAAACATTTTTTTTTTTTAAATCTCTTGGGCAATTCAGCCCGCAATGGGAAGAATGTTTGTTTCTTGTACGCATGTTTCTCAAGGAACTGCTGTTGCATTTGCTCATTCATTTCCCTCTTTCCTCTTCTCCCATTCCCCCTAACTTTTGCGTGTACCTGTCAATGCCGCTGCTGCCCTAAAACCGCTCCCACACAGAGCGGCTGGACTAAAGCAGGGAAGCTGTCAGAGTCCATTCCTGAGTCAGCAGCACGTCCATTGCCTGAATCTTGCGACAGTCACTCATCCAGTTTTCCCCTCCCCAGGGGACAAGCGTCCTCCTCATCAGTGAGGAGGAATTGACCCTTCTGTCTGGCATGCTCAAAATCCCAAATCTCCCTGCTCCGATGTGCGGGTTCAAATCCCCTCTCCTGGAGCAGGGCTGGGACTTCAGCTAATGACCCTGAGATACAGAGGGTCAGTGCACCGGTGAGCTGGAGAACCGAGACATTGTGCGAGCTGAGTTGTACATTTTTCCCATAACTGTAGACTCGTCTCCTCCCTTCCCTCCCCTGCAGGACCCTTTATGATAGATCAATATTATGTAAAAATGGACCAGAAATAGCCACAGCCATTACAACCCATTTTTCTTTTCCTTGTCTCTATTAGAAAGTTATTGGCCATGGTGGAAGGCGGCTCTGTTATTATTTTGTTTGTTTTTTTGTTTTTCAGTTGAACGGAAGCGTGTTTATTTTTCATTGTCGGCCCGTGGGCCATAGGCAAAAATGAATTTTAAGGGTATTACGTCGGAGGAAGGGTCTCCACAGAGGTGTTCTATTTGAAATGCTACAGCAGTCGTTGTTTTAAACTTTTGAATGGGAATGCGTTACGCTGAGCTGCCTGCTAACTGCATGGTGTGGTTTCTGAGACTTAAAGGGAGTACATAATTCTCAGGAGGAGGTGGTTTTGATTATCAATTTTGTGCTTCATCTCTGCGTCTTTCGGTTTGTTTTCTTTAAAGTTCTAGGGGATTGCCAAAGTTTTAAGATGCTAATCAGCTATTTTGCCTTGTCTGCAATGTTTTAGGTTTTAATGAAAAGCCATTTAGGATCACTTTCAGCATAATCGAGGTAACTGGTCTAGGTTGTCAAACCAGGGCTTCGAACAACAGTTCTTAGTGCTTTGCATTTACCCGGCAGAGTTCCTGGGCACACGAGTTAGGGTAATAGCGGATTCATGGACATATGCTTACTGGTTAGCTTTGCATCACCCCCTTTTCTATGGGGGTAGGGGCAGCCAGGGCACTCACTGGGTCTCTGTTCTTCCTAGATGTGATTAGACACAATGGTCGACATCCGTGAGGGCAGAAACATGCTGCTTTCTTGTACACATGGCAAAATTCTAATAGTTCAGTGCTGTCTGGTAAATCCTGTCTGCTTTATGCAGTGTGGCCCGAAACAGTTGTGTGGTGAGGGAGGCTGGCTGCTGGCCAGCCATTGACTCTGAAATCCGGGGTACCTGAGAGCTTATCAGTTCTTCTGCTTTGTAAAAGAAAAAAGTGATGAAAATGTTGGTAAACTGCCATGAAGGTTTAAGGCTGCTGGAACAAGATGCCGTGTAATCAGATTGGAAAATGGAGCTTGAGATTCTCTGCATGGAGAGCAGCCGTCTGTGGACCCCGTGAGCCGCTGTGCAAGTGCCCGAGCTGACCACTTTGTTAGCAAATCAGCTTGTTTGCTGCAGCAGCAGGGTGGAAAAGACCAGAGCTGGTGATGGTATGTAACGGAGGGAGAGCTCTTGCATGGCACAATCTAATCAGCTTGCAATTAGCTCAGGCTCTACAGTCACCTTCTTAATTTTCTTCTTTCCCCCCTCTTTGTGTTAATACTGTGCACTTTAAACAATTAAGTAAGGGAAGTAATCCTTCAAGCAAATCAAAGCCATCCTTTAATTTTATCACTCTGCTGAAAAAGTATCAGGTGGTCCACTGGTCTTCATCAGATGCTGGAAATTCTCCGGCTAACTGTAACATAGAGAGGGGCTTTAACCAACTGATTTTTAAGATAATCTTTCAAATATCTTGGCAAGGGGTGGGGGTGGGGAGCAGAAACGGTACATCATTTAAACTAGCAGTGAAGTTAAAACTAATGTGAGGGGGTATTGCAAATGCCTTTTGGTTTATGTAGAGTAGTGAGTCTGTTTCATATTTTTAATAAGCAGAGGCTGGCCGTGTGTGTGTGTGTGTGTGTGTGTGTGTGTGTGTGAGAGAGAGAGAGAGAGAGAGAGAGAGAGAGAGAGAGAGAGAGATCTGTGTGTATATATCTCATATAAAATCCTTCATGCTGCTGTTTATTTAGGCGTTTCTGTGTAGCACATTTATGAAGGCTCTGATGACAGAGCCACTTGTACTGATAATTCCACTAGTTCACCTTTAGCGAACTTGATTCACTAAGGTTTAAAAGAACAAGGATATCATTGCTGATCAAATGTGTTACTTGTTAATCCTTTAAAATAAAATTCAGATCATGTGGGGGAGAGGTGAGAAGAGCAAAGCATAGGTTTGCAAAATCGGCATAATAGTTTTACATTTTACTTAATTCAAGGACGGAGACTTCTGAAATACTACGTAAAAGACCCCTATTTATCTAAATAAAATAAAGAAATCCTCTAATAGTATACTTAGGCTACCTTGTATCAATTTTTCTATTCCAGAAAGCTTTTGCTAAAATATTCTCCACATGCATGAATCTCTGACCAGATAGATAGGTTTTATTAGGTGCTTTGTCACGAGGTAGAAATTGGGCATCGTTTCATGAATGTTTACTTTGGAAAGCAGCACAGGGAATGATGATTGGAATTTGCTTTTAATGGTTACTAAAGAAATAATTAAAGTACTTTAGGTGATGTTGCTCCAAAAGAGCTCCTTTCTGGGGGCTGTTTGTGTTAATAAAGACGAACATAGTCATAATATTATTGATACTTGATTACATTAGTATCATATTTGAATTCTCTCCATGATGTCAACATAAGAATTTATTTGCCTTTATTAAATGACACACTCCTACTAATGAACTCCCTGTCTTATCTTTGCCTTCAGCAAAAAAAAAAAAAAAAATCTCGCAATTTATAACCAGTCATTTGGTTTTTGTTTTTAACAAACAATTCAAAAAGTTTAACTGTTCGTGTATTAATGCTGTTTGAAGGATGGCATGGCTTCTGTTATGCTGTACTTATTTGCTTATATACCTTCCTCTTCTATTTGGAGGAGCTATTTCAGTTTGATAGAAAATGAAAATAGTTAATATGAAGTGCATTTAACATTAGGTAGACTTCTAAGTTTGCCTCAGGGCTTTGCTGGTATTGCATCCATGTGTCCTTTGTTGTGTTTTGAACTTTTTTTTTGTTTTTAATTAAAAACACAGATTAAAAGAAACATCTATCACCTACACACATCTTATGCTGCAAAGATTCACTTTATACTCTTTTAGAGGACAAACTTCATTAGATATGCACTTACTGTACACTGGATTGTAAATCTTACAATTTAATGGTAATTCAGTGAGCAGTTATTGCTTCAGTGGCCTTTTTTCTTTCTTTTTTGTCCCATCTCACTTGTGAAATAGGGTTACCCTTTACAAGTGTCACATCCATAGATTCATCTTTTGTACTTTGTAGTTGTTCCTGGTGCATCATTCTTAAGTTGAAAAAAAAAGGCAAAGCGATGGAGGAACCATGTGGTGGGGATGGGAAGTGTGTGTGTGTGTGTGTGTGTGTGTGTGTGTGTGTGTTCGCATGCGTGTGCAGGGGATGGGGGCTCTAGACCTAGGAGTTTCGTGCTTATGCCAGAGAGAGAGAGACAGAGAGAGACAGAGAGAGAGAGACAGAGACAGAGAGAGAGACCCAGAAAGATACAGAACTCTAGCAACAGAACAGCCAGAAGTGTTAGCATTGGTCTAACAGATTAATCCCTTTTTCTAAATGGGCATTTCCTCTAACCTCATTCTGAATCTAATGTGCAGTTTTTCCATAACAGATTGCATTCTGCACTTGAATTCCTGGAAGTAGAAATGGTATCTGATGGGTACAAGTCTCCCTGCCTTGCTTACACTATTAATATTCTTATCCTTTTTAGACACTGAAATACTTCTTTTTTTTTTTTTTGTGGAAACAATATACACATTCATAAAGAAATCATAAAGGGATTCTCCTTTTGAAGATAATCAGTTCTTTTCAGGAACTGCAGGTTACATGGCGCGCAAATGAGCTCTAAGTGGGGGGATTTAAAGTCCTGCTACAGCATTTAATTTCTTGAGGAAAGGAGTTCAGTTCAAGGTTAGCCTGTTATTGTGGCACCGGCAACTACTCGCGTCCCCGGCCTTCTGCCAGCAGTACTGCACAAAAGGCAGTCATTTTTATTTAATACGCAGGGAGGTATTAATCACTGCAGCATTTTCTTGCAAAAATTTATCTTATCATATTCATTGTTTCACTACCCATGACAATAATAGGTGTTTAATTACTCAATAACAGCCGTTTATAGATTCCGTTTTTCCTGTGTGCTGGACAATTGGTATTGATTTTGTACTTTGATGCAACACGAAACTGTATTAAACACAATTAGAATTCCAAGGCTGGTAAAATGTGCATTTGTTATGGTAACTGGACTTGCTTTGAGGAGCGGCAAGCGTCTTCCAATCCAGGCAGCGCCTCTGGAGTGAAAAGGATATTTGATTTTGCTGCAGTTCTGAGCTTAAAAATGAACGCTCTTTTTCCGCCTCGTGTTGCGTGTCTATGTGCACACGCGTGTGCTGCATGAGTGCGTAGATTTTAGTTTTAGTGAGGCAAGAGTTTGGATGAAATGAAAAGATGGGAGACGGATGGCTCTTTATAGTCCGACAAACCATTGTGTATAGGCGAACACACTGACTCCATGTGATCTTGTAATTGTGTCTCTTTAGATAATGCCGTGGGTCTTTATTTTATCAGTAAATAAGTTATTACCTGGGGTGAGGGTGGGAACCGTACAAGATGAAATAGCACCTTCATCTCGTGCTGGATTCCGGGTCACTTCCTTTTAGGGTGTTGAGGAAGACCTCCAAATCCCCACTGTGTCATAAGTTAAACATTGGGTTTTGTTAAAATTGGCACTAAATAAAACCTTTCATTTACCTGATGCTACTATGTCACGGTCCGGCAGCAGGAAATCTTTCACAGGACTAAACTCAATTCTGTTTTCCAGCAACAGTGCAAGTCTGCCTGGGTTTTGCCTTAGCTTGCTTTTCATAGACACATTTCCATGTGCATTTGACGCATCCAAAGCCAGAATTTGAGAGGACTCCCTTGTTGCTCAGTGCTTCCTTGCCTACGATTTTCAGCCCCACACAGATTTATTTCCTGTGGCGGAAGGTTATTTAGCCTTACCAAAATAAAAAGCAAAATAAACCAAGGACAGACTAGAGGTTGCTTAATCTTATTTTTCACGAGTGGGTAGCTTGTATCCTTGCTAAATCTGACTTTGTGATTCATTCTGAGAGACCCATAGAGCTCCAGGCTGAAATGTCACAGTTTTGGAGAGTGAAATGGGTAACTTCCCTTACCCTTAAAAATGGAAGTTTCCCATGGACGCAATTGCTTTCTGTATCTGGAAGCTGTTTTAATTGCCAGAACTGTAATGATGACTACGGAAACATTAATTGATATCACTACTGTGGCATAGAATTTAAAAAGCAATTGAGTATGGGGCACCTGGGTGGCTCAGTCAGTTAAGCCTCCAACTTCGGCTCAGGGCATGGTCTCACGGTTTGAGTTCAAGGCCCGCATTCGGCTCTGTGCGGACAGCTTAGGGCCAGGAGCCTGCTTCAGTTTCTGGGTCTCCCTCTCTCTGCCCCTCCCCTGCTCACTCTCTGTCTCTCTCTCTCAAAAATAAATAAACATTAAAAAAATTTTTTTTAAAACTTGTCATGGCCACAAAACTGCAGGGAGGGTTTTACAAACTTGCCATTTGCTTTATAGCACTCAAGCCGTCACTATCAATTGTTTATTAGTTTTAATCAGACATCTCTCATTCAGTTAATATTTGTATTGTTATTTTTCCTTATGGGCTGTCATATGAGAGCATATGTTAACATTTGTAAAGCCATAAGAAAATAAATATAAATAATTTACATCTGGTTAGTGTATTTCTTCCCGCCCCCCTCAACCTCCTCCCCCACCAAGCTTCCAAGAATGAGAGAGAGAAAAAAAGAAGTGGATTGGCCTGCCCGTTTTAAAACACCATTTTATTTTTTGCTCATAGACATGAGAAGAAGAGCCAGCTTTCATTCCGGAAGCATGTGTGCTATGTTTATTTTGCTTTATTGGGGCTGGGCAGGTATTGGCAGGAGGTGGCTTCTCCGGAATGGGATCTGAGGTCTGCAGAGTTCTGTGCAGATAGAGCCTCGATCGCACAGCAGGTCACTTCTTGGGCTTCTAACAGCTGGGTGGGGAGTGCCGTGGCTTGTAAGTTAGGATCGTGCTTCGAAGAAGATTTGAAAAAAGAAACTGTAGAAATTTCCAAGTCTTTGGCCTTTCTCCTACAGATTAAAACTAAGGTCCCCTTGAACCTCTAACCTGGGTAGTAGGTCTCTGGTGATTTGTGTGTGTCCTTTCCAAATCAACTGTTTGGTGCTTTATATTTCTGTCTAGACAAATCATTTAATTTTGAATAAGGTGAGTGTAAGCTCAATTAAATGAAAGAGGATCACATATAATTAGCTAGTTGTAAAGTGGATGATATAAAGAATTGGTATGGTGGCTATTTTATGGTAAATGCTTCTTTTTAGGTAGGCTTTCACTGTAAAGAGGAGTGTGTTGACTGCTAAGGCGTATCTAGATTTGGATTTGGGCTGCACGGCTCACTGCAAGGTGGATGTACCTCTTCTCTGTGCTTGCCAAGGGCCAAGTTGTGTGGTGCCAATGGAAAGGGCTTTATGAGGAAGCTGAGTCCTCAGACCACTCAGACGGCAAAGCAGATTTACACCCTCGCAAAATGTGAAGAACCCCCATCTCCATTTCCATACCTCTTTATCTCAAACACGTTTTTCACTACTGTTCAAAGCACTCTGACTCTTATTTAAGGTAAGTTAGGTCCTGGGTCTGATTATCTTTTGATTATTTCTAGGCATAAGCTCTGTGATTCAATAACGTCTCATGGAAGTCATTCTCAATCTCTCTCTCTCTCTCTCTCTCTCTCTCTCTCTCACACACACACACACACACACACACACACACACACACACACACACACAGAGAGCACTTTATTTTCAACATGACAATAGCAAAAATGATACCAATTGTAGCTATTACAGGTTTTATCTCTTGTTGGCAGGGAGCTCAATCTTTGCTGGTAGGGGAATGCATTTTCTTAAAGCCTTGTTTATGCTGGCCTAACAGTATCAGCAAGGCCCTACCTGAATAAACTGACCAAGTATTTGACTAGCCAAACCAGTCATTTCAAGGAGGGATCGATGGGAGAGATTTGTGTAGAGAATACCTTGGACTTCTCAGGAGAAATCTATTTTGAGAACGTCCCTTTCATCATCTTGCCTCACAGAAACTTTCTATATCCTGGTCAACAATCTAGTCTGTGTGCAACTGTTGCCTTTTAAGCATTTGTATCATATGAAACTTCTGAATCTCTTTGACTTTTTTTACCTTAGGGTAGTGTAGGATTTTTGCAGAAGCATGTGTAGACCCCAGTGGGTTACTGTGTCTACTTTTTTTTCCCCCTCTTTCTGCTCTTATAAGGATTTTGCCCTCCCTCTCTCCACACCTCTACATGGCCCACTCCTTCCCTTCAATCCCTCCACAGTATCCTTCTAACCTCACTTTTAGCTCTCTGAGGAAAAAATCAATAAAACTATTAATGCCATTTGGAACTTTTTAAAAAGGAGAACTAATATTTTAATTACTACTGACATGCCAGTTTGAAGCCCATATCCTCCTTTATGACAGTTCAGTTTAGAAACTACATTGCTTCATTTCAGTAACTTTATTACCATTTGGCTCAGAGATTGCTATTCTGCCTTGGCCGCAGATTTCATCAGTTGCCCGGCTCACCTTTGTCCACACTATACTTGTGAAATGACCCCGGCCGTTAGTGCTTGTCAATAGTAAATTGCTATATTCGGTGCCTAGAAACACACCAAACGACTACAACTCTTTATTGAATCACTGAGTTTGTACTTAATTTCTTAAAATTATAACTTAATTGGAATGGTCTTAGTTACTACTTAATACTGGTGAATCAAGGCACTGACATCATTCTTATTGGTAGTAGGAACATTGAACATGGGGTGGTATGTGGGTGTCTGTGTGAGAAGTGTGTTTTCTGCATATCTCCCCCGCCTCTAAGTTTTAATTTTCTAACTATTCTGTCAAAATAACAATGTGTGAAATGGTCAAATTGCAGTTGGTCTGATGACATCACATTAATTTTCTTCTTGAAAATTCCCAACAGCTAGGTCATCTCGTCACAGAAAGTTCTTTTTAAATGGTGAAAATTTGTGCTATTGAACATATAAATAGGATTCAATATCTTTTCTTACAGGAATTATTCACAGAACCTTAAATATGATTTTCCTTTTAAACAGATGACTAAAATAGTATATTTGGGAGTATGGAGGAGGTTATGATTATATCAAGACTAGATATGTCTCTGCTAAATATGTAATTTTCTTAATTATAAATGTCAACTTTTCTTCACTGTAAAATTTATGTGAAAAGAAAAAAATGTCTACTGCTCACCTCTTTTTTTTTCAAATAGTTTGGTTCTTTCATCTCTTATTTTTGCCATGAGTAGGTCATTGTTAAATTGCCTGAAAATTAAGGCAAAATAAAGGGCCAGTATACTCAGGAATCTATTTTCTACGAAACTTATAATAATGATAAAATATCACTTATTTTCCCAATGTTGTTTGGCATGTACTTAGTTGTGTGTGAATAATCCCACAAAAATACTTAATCTACTAAAAATACTTAAATTCCAAATTCTATCTTTTCTGGGTTTTTAATCTTCTTTGTTTTGTTTCTGTATCTTTGAAATAACCTGATATCAGAGAGTATCCCTACTAAAATACAATGAGGCTTTAAATGGCTGAGGAGAACACTTCTGACAGATAAACGTGGTAAGCCTGGTTGTTTGCATAATATTCTGAATGTCCCAAAAGAAAAATGATTGAAATTTTATTCCTAAATAGAAATTAAGAATACATAATTATTATAGTAATCATACAATTTGATGTTAAGCAATGAAGTTAAGAAAGAAATAAGATTTCTTCCTTCAAATACAACTGATGTTACCACTGCTGTGACATTTAGGAATATGAAGATTTTCATCAGTTTGTTTATACCTTTGGACATATTTATAGACCTATATATTTGTTTTAAATGAGATTATTCTTCTAAGAAAAAAACCTTACTAAAAACCTGTTTGGAGGTGCCTGGGTGGCTCAGCCGGTTAAGCATCCGACTTCGGCTCGGGTCATGATCTCACAGCTCATGGGTTCGAGCCCTGCGTCGGGCTCTGTGCTGACAGCCAGCTCAGAGCCTGGAGCCTGTTTCAGATTCTCTGTCTCCCTCTCCCTCTGACCCTCCCCTGCTCATGCCGTCTCTCTCTCTCAGAAATAAAACAGTAAAAAAAGTTTAAAAGAAAACCTGTTTGAAAATAAAATTTTGTCAGAATTTCAGCCAACAAAAATTTCCTCTGTGATATAAAATAACTGCTATTTCAACCTTGCTCAGCCTCAAAGACTGTGATCTCTAGGTTGTATGTAGCTTGGAACAGAGTTCTGTCAAATAGAAATCATACGCAGTCTAAATGCAACTTTTAGGGATGACATGCTGAAGGTATTGTGAATTTTGTATTTTAAATAGTATGTTTTAGACTCACAAAAAGAAAAATTAGAATAGTCTAAAACTGAAAAATTTTCACCTGTTTGAATCAATCACGTTCAAGTTTGTTTTGGAGATGGCACTGGAATTTCCTAATAAGGAGAACAGTCACATTTAATACATAATATTTGAATAGGTTGTTTGCGCCTTTTGGTAAGCGTCACCGTTTAAATAAAACTATTAAGGCACCACCTTTACATCCTTGGTTTTACCTAGTCGAACGTGTGGGGCAGAGGTTCAAGGTATTTCTTTTCATGTACGTAATCAGGAACTGCTCTTAATCAAAGTGGAGTTCTTTAAAAAAGAACTCATTTAAAAATAATAATGGGTGGGAGCCATCAACATGAACAACTAGATGAATTGTGGGTTCAAATTTACTGGTAGATAAACATTAGAGCCACGAAGTGTAAAGTTTGTGTAGCATTTAACAAGCCTTGGAAGAGCATTAAAAGTAACTTACGTGTAATATGCAATACTAATAGAGCTTCACAGAGCCCCTGAGGAAGCTTCAAATGTAATTCAGGATGCTTCAGGCTGTCTGAGATGTTGAGATTATGTTCCATGAAAACCAAAATAAGGTTTCAACAAGGTTTTCCCGCAACCATGTAAATTCTCCAGATGAGGAAAAATGAACATATATTTAAAATTCCAGCAACTTAAAAATGCACACATTTATAAGTGTGATGAAAATAGATTTCAAGTTTTTATTTTCTTTGTAGTGCTTGGCATATCTTAACTGGATTTTATGTTAAACCAGTTATGTTAAAAACCAAGCATGTACATAGTGCCCCTATCTTGTCACTGTGTTAATGGGAAAAAAAGCTGAAGAGATAAAAAAGAGAAAAAGAAGACCATTATAATAAATGATTTTGAGTGCTTCTTGAGAACTGTGCAGAGCAACCTTGCATCACAGTTTTTTAGTACTGGCCAAAAAAAAAAATGTTTATATGGTGCTCTTTTTTTTCCAGAAGTGCCCCCATACACACCTACACACACACACGCACACGCACGCGCACGCACACACACACACAAACACACACAGTGGGACATAATTAAAGCTTTAAATATTGAGTTTATGCCATTATCTGGTAGTTAGGGAGGTCAAAACACAAGCTCTCTGGATCTCAGCGTTTTCATCTTAAAATGGATGACTTTGCATTGGAAGATTTCAGAACTCTTTTCTGGTCTAAGACAGCTCTAAATTGCACTGGAAAAATTTTAAGAACATGGAAACTGATTGTCCCACTCAGTTTTTCCAGTGGATAACAGCTGTGCAACAGAAAGTGTTGAACAGTATGTTATTTCCGAGCCTCTAGGAGAATGGTTCCCACACTGTGGGCTGCAGACCTCTGAGGAATCTTCGACTTATTGTAAAGGTTTCTCAAAATTCACATGTGCACTTAACTTCTGTTTATCACACATATGTTCCACAGGTTTTGGGGAGATGTGTGCCGTGTCTTGTGGTTAGAATAAAAACATAAATCTGTTTAGAAGCATCACAGAGGTGTCACAGAATTCACTGTAGTTCTTAGTCATGTTTTCTCCACCAGTGGATGCTGAAAATAAAATTGATATCTTGAATCTGTGAAGTGTTTTTTAATTGCTAAAAAGGGTGGAAACCAGTAATCAGAGATGAATGTGTACTCACTGGGAGTACATTAATTGTGTATAATGTAAACTATTAAACATTGCCTTGGAAAGTGTGCCATTAATATTTTTCCAAGGGCTTTGGAATATTTAATTCCATTTGAACACCTAGTTGGGGTTATGGCTCCATTTCCTGTCAGAGTACTTGAAATATTCCATTAGCTCACTGTTAGTAGTTGTCTTATAAACTCCTCCTAATGGTGAATAATGACCATCATTTGTTGAGCCTTTACTAGGCACCGTGGACGTGTGCCCGTGAGTGTGTATGCATCTACAGTGTGGAATAATTTCCCCCATTTTATAGATTAAGACATTAAGGCAGAAAGATTTTAGGGATCTTGCTCAACTGCTCATAGTCATTGGCAGAGATAGGAATCAAAACTGGCCTGTGTGGCATCAAAACCCACACAGTGTCCGTGGCATAAATTAACTTCAGATTTAGCTTAATGGTACATACAAGTCCCAGAAGAAAATGCCTGACAATACAGTCCACGTTCTGAAACCCACATGTGATCGTCATGACAGAATTGCCTTTCTGTACCTCGGTTTACCCAAATTTAAAGTAGAGATCCAGTTTATCATTTAATTTTACTTTTCTTGCCAGGATAGTGTATGAATTAGTTAATGCTTATAAAGAAGTGATTTGATGAGGGGAAAGCTCTATCTAAATGCTAAGTATTATTTATTATTCATGTAAGCATATTACTGTACCCTTCAATCACCTTTTTTTGGATGTTTCAAATGGGCAATTACTGTCTCTTTGTGTAAGGCTTTTAAAATTTTTAATTTAAATTAAAAGTTAATCTAATTTAGGAAAACTGCCAGCTGGAAAGGAACACAGATTTTTTTTTTCCCTTCCTTTCCAAACAAAACAGCAATTCAGAATAGACTTCCTTTTAATATAGTAATGTGGGTAGGCTTTCCTGGGCTCCTGGTATTAGGAAGGAGGCCTAATTAGTAATGGCTGCTTTGTAACGCTGGTAATCTATGTGTTAGGATTAGTGCTGATAATAGATCTGATTAGGTGGAATTAACTGATATTTAGAAGGATGGAGATTCCTTTGTTTATGAAATCTCCAGTTTGGGGGTACAATGTATAGCTGACGTGGCTGAAGCCTTGAAATCCAGTTAATACAGCTTTTCCACAATACAGTGCCCGATATGACTAGGGTCAGCAAGCAACGAGGGTCATTTGAGCTCAAGAAGACCTGTACTTTCCAAGACCTTACTGAGGGGCCCTACAAATAGTGAAAATCAGAGTTCAAAGATCAGAAATGTCAAGTATGCTTTAAAAGGGAAAGACACATTTACCTGAGCTCTTCAGTTAATATCTAGCAATCCTTGATGGGAAAATCCTTCTACAACTCTTTTTCACATGCCTGGTGACTCAGAAGTAACCGGTTTTCATTTAAAGATAGGAAGTGAGAAACGTATCATTAAAAAAACCAAAATGCTGTCTCCTTCACCCCCCCAAATTTGCATATTCAACTTTCCTTTTAAAATAGCCCACTTTAAATATTCCCGAGCACTATTAAATTTTAAGGAAGTATGCTTAGAAATCACATTATTCAGTCACACAGCTTCAGTCGTCCAGCAGTATCATTAAATCCTCTGGAGTGATTCCAGTCCCATAAAAATTCGGGACCCCTTTACATTGTTTCCATATTCAAATGGAAATCTTTTTGCAAGTTAGTAATTAAAGTATTTAACCTCTCTCTCCCTCCATTTATTAGAAAACTCTTTTTTCTTTATTTTTTCAATTACGGAAAACTGCTAAAGCCAATCAAGCATTTATTTTGATAAACCGCTTGTAACAGTCTCAGCTAAATTCTGCAAATACAAAAAAAGAAAGCTAAATAATCACCCTGAGCAGATTTTGCAGAGACCTTGCTCAACCTGTTCAGGGATAATTATGCCGAGCTTTTAGTATGGGGCAAAGGAAAACATAAAATTAAGGCATGAAAGAAAGTCTACCTATTTTGAGAAAATACTGGGATAATTGGTACTCTTTTTATTACCGTTTTATTATAGAAAGATATTGTCTTGCAATGAAATATAGGTTTATAGCAATGAAGTAGTACTATGAGGGGCTGAGAAAATTTCTGTTAGATGGATTGATTTAAAATGTAATAAAAATTGCAAATTGCTAAATAGTGAATTGTTAAATAGTCAAATTAGAGTTCATTATTTAAATGACTTTTTTTTTCCTTTTTAATCACATGATGTTCATAATTGCTTTGTTTCTGACAAGTACATTATAGGGGATTATCTTCTTCCTTTCTCTCTTTTGCTCTTCCTCTCTTTCTTTTCCTTCTTTTCTTTCTTTTTATTTATTTTTTTTCTTTCAGTGTAGCCTTTGGTTTGGCGCCACATCCATAAACTTCCTTTGAGAAATGAAAGCATCCGGAATGGGACAAGGGCCTGGAAGGAGAAGACATAGACAGGTTCACAGTGTTATAAGTGACGGTGATACAAAACGTGACCCTGATCATAATTGTGTGGTACTTTGGAAATTTACCTCTTTTACAGACCTTGTCCTTTTGTATATGAAGGTGACACTGAAGGGTATGTCTAAAGAGAATGATGTGTGATCTGTGACTCTTTATATACCGATTATCATGGTATATCCCAGTTTAGTAGGATCTGAGCTTACACAACACAGGCTCCTGCTTTAAGAATAATAGCGCCAATTACAAATACAGAACTAGGTATGGATGTTGGAAGGGCCAGTGCTAGCAAGGACCCCTGAGACTTCAGTCTGCCTCTGCTGATGACGTATGTGGGAACAGAATGGCTATTCGAAGGCTCCGTTTTGATTGGATTCATTAGATTTATACTGGTAGATACTCATGGCTAAGAGGACAGGATTGGTTCTATTTTTAGAAATGCTAATAATTACTGCTGTCTATTCCTGGCACTAATATACAGGGATTGGGTTGAAGTTACACAGCTTGAATGACTCCATCCCAATAATTAAAATATTTATGCCTCTTGTAGACTGTGCTTATACCTGAATGTACCAACATCCTTGACTACACACTGAACTGTATAGAATTCACATTAAAGAAGTCACATAGGAAAAGAGAGACCAGAGTTGGCTAAAATTGTTGGAAATATTAATAAAAACATGGACATGTGTAACAGTAATTAAAGCAGAAACTTTAATTTGTTGGGCTGATCTTGTGGGACGCGGAAAGTATCAATAAGGAAGATCTCGCTCATCTGGCTGCTGTCACTTCCTCAGTGTCAGCCACCCACAGGGGCCTCCACATGCCACTTCTCAGGCTGCTGGGAGCCCATAAGCTAGAGCTTCTAGTAGCTAGAGTGGCTTCTCCTGTGCTGCTTTGTTTCTGGGGAATCATCAGCAAGTGCTCCTGATTTGTCCGTATTTTTACACTCTTAGCATCTGTTGGACGAGGCATTCGTCTATGGTAGTTGTTTTGTGTGTGTGTGTGCTCTCTGGTGTCTAGATTAATCTTTGAATCAGCACATATTTATTGAGTAACTGTATGGCATACAGATTATGTTAAAGACGATAATAATACCATCTTACCTTTGGGTAGCTGTTTGCAATTTATAAAATAATTTTGCATCCATTAACTTCCTTACTTCTCAGAATTCTAAGGGGTAGGCAGAGTAAATGCTGTAATTCACATTTCACAGAAGACAAAACTGAGGTCAGGGGACTTGCACTCTGGGTCTTACATTTCAGAAGTGGTGTGGAGAACTTGAGCCCTGGGATACTGACTCAGCAGAGATCTTTCTCAACCATCACACAAAGCTTGCAGTGTATTGGAGAGATAAGTGAAAACAACAACAACAACAAATACGAAAACACTAAGTGCATATAGATCTATCTATAGATAAATAATTCCCTTAGTATAAGAAAGTGTCTAAATAAAGCACGCAGTGAATCCAGTGTTTCACAAATATGAATTAGTAGTTATGCTGTGTGTGTGTGTGTGTGTGTGTGTGTGTGTGTGTGTGTACTGACTGAGCATGTGGAGAATGCAGGGTACTGTATGAGAGCACCATATTAATTGATGATCATGATGGTGTGTTGTTTGGGGCCATGCTTCAGTGAGAAGACAGAGCAATCAGAGGAAAAACCACCCATGGTGTGAGATAGTCTACACTTCTCTGCTTTTGCAAAATGTGATCCCGGACTCTGAAACATTTCCTGCTCTCAAATGGAACATCTTCACAGACCACGCTCTTCCACTGCCGTCTTCCAATTGCCTCCATTGCTTGTAACCTTGACTGAACTCTTCCCTTTCTGTGTTCTCTATAAATCTGCTAGTCACCACTCCCACTATATAGCCTATTTATGACATTGCTTCAACCCAGTCTCTGAATTCTGGATTTCATCTTCTCTCGTCTAGGCCGATGTGTTCTGAAACTAGAGCTTCCAGAGCCTTCCGAGTTCTCACAGTGGCCACTCTGCCACAAACTCTGCCTCTCATTATCCCATTAAAGTATATTTCAGAGTCCTGCCCCGGTGTCTGCCTTCCTCACGTGAAGCTGCTCAAAGACATCATTGTTCATATGCTTCCAAATCTGTACCTTTAACAGAATTCCAGGTGATCTGAACAGCCTCCTGTTTTTGTCATATAGGACTGCCTGCCTCCCTTATGTCAATTTTGTGGCATTCTTTCCTTAATTTATGTTGTTTCAACAAAACAACAACAAAACCCCAAAAAAGGGTGCCTGCAGCTTTAAAATTCAAAACACTATCAGCTACTTACTAGACGCAAGTCTGTTACAAAAGGAGGCTTTTTGTATAAGGAATGGTGATTTCTTTATGCTTTAGAATCCCGTTTCCAACCCCTAAGGTCTGGTTTTAAAGACCACATAACCCACACTGAGCCCAGTGTCTTGGGTTCTTTTTTTGTTTTCTTCTATAATTTGTATTGTCCCTCTTTTCCCCCCTTTAATTTCATACAAAGGGTAACACCTAAAAATAGCATGTTCCTAAGAGTAGGTCAACTCATCCTCTATGCCTGAAAATCTACTTTTCAGTAGATTTGGCCCAAACCAACTTTTCAGTAGATGACAGAGCATGGCTATTATACAAATGGTTCATTCATTTCATATAAGATTTTTTTTCTTACAGTGTCTTGAATATCAACTATCTTTATTACACCAAAATTATCTGATTTACAGAAAAAACAATTATGCACAGTTATTTGGATTCAAAGGCTCTGTTAAGGTTCCTTTCTTAAGCTAATATAAACTCTCTTCTTGAATCTTAATTTTCTCCTTGACTGGGATTTTCTTAACCCCAGTTCTCAGGGAAGATGTCGCTTCTTTGGTTCATTGTTTTGTTTTATTTTTTAAATGTCCTGTCTGTTAAATGTCCTATATGTTAAATGTTTTGCCTGTTAAATGTCCTGTGTGTTAAATGTTCTGTCTGTTAAGTGTCCTGTATGTTAAATGGCCTATATGTTAAACAATGTTAAGAAGTTACATTTGTGTGAACACATAATGACTCAGATACATTCCAATTTGAAAAGACACTATTCTAAAATCATATCCTTTTGTTTGCCTGACAATTTTTGATGTTTAGATCGTACACTTCTAAAGGAGAATTGGATAGCAGTGTGGTCCTGAATGTGTACATACGGTTGGCATGTCCTTTTTTTCCAAAAAAAAAAAAAAAAAATCACCGTAAACTGGCATCTTGGTGTTTCTGGTTGTTAAACCACCCTTGGTTTTACAAAGCTCATTTTAATTTTATATAACTGAAAATATCCGACAAAGCCATGCCTTCATACCTGCCCTGTCTTGTCCTAACAACTGACTTTTCTTGTCCTTCTCTCTTGATTTGCACCTTGTGCAATTTGTGTTCTCAAAGCTCTTTAATTTAGAGATATCCCTTTGCATCATACTGTTAAATTCTTCATAGATGGCACATTAGCTCATTTATTCCTGAAGGGTCTTGGTGGCAAGTTTAGGTACTTTCTTCTCAGAGGCTGGGGATGGACTACCAGACCTCTGGAGCACTTTCTCCTCCCTAGGGCTTGAGTGAAACTCTCCATTACTTTGTCAACATCAGACTGCCTCCACTACAGAGACAAAAAGGAACCAAATTTCCTTGGGTGCATTTTGCCTCTTCTCTGACAAAGCAAGACAACTTCATGCTCAAGCCTCCTTCTTTAAGACTCCCCTTCATGCTGGCAGGGACTCAACATATCTAACATTATTTTAATGACACAGAGCTGGCAGGCTCTGGTGTGAAAAGTCTGCGTGTGATCCCAAAGTTTGTTTGCAAGTGATTCAAAGGTAGAAGGCGGGACCCTAGGGAAACAATGGGATTCACCGTGGTTAGGGTTCCTGTCCAGCGCACCAGAGTTTTGCCTCTTTACCTGAATTGTGGTACTTTTCATCTGTCATGAATGCTGTGTATTCACATTAGTTTCAAATGAGCAATTAGCAAGCTGGGGACGAGGCCTCCTTCCTAGGGCACGCTGTAGCTCCGGTGACAAGAGGGGAGACTCTCAGTCCCTCTGTCCTTGGTTGGGGGTGGGGGGGGGTGGCCTGGAAATAAGACCTGCATTGTCTCAGCTTCAAGGCCTCCTTCTCCTGGAGCAGAGGATTCTGAAAGAGGAGTTGGGGGAGTGGGAGCAGCGCCAGCAAGGGGGATTTGGATAAGCACATGGAGGAGGAGGAGGGGGAGGAGGGGGAAGAAGAAGGGGGCAGGAGGTAATGAGCGCAGACTGCCTACATCTTCTATCTTTCTTCTGTCCCTAGTTAGCCATCCTCTCCCAATCCCATTCTCTCTCAGTAATTTGTTGAAAAGGTTTGGGATGGGCTGTTAGAGGACCTCCCGGGGAAGACGGGGAGAGAGCAAGAGTAACATTAATCCTAACCGAAACCCCTATATGTTGGGGGAATGAACAGATCCCTTTTATGGAACTTGAAAATGAGTCTCCAGGAGGTTAAATAAGCTGCTTACAGTTTCACAGCGAGTAAAGGGTAAGGCAGGATTCAAAAGCAGGTCTTTCTCATTCCAGAGCTTATGCTCTCTCAGGCGTACTACGTGGCATCACACACCCCTTCCTAGGGAGTGCCGTCTTCCACCCAGCACCCTTTCTTTTCATCTGCTCTAAAGGAGGTGGTAGGGAAATGGAAGGAACAGTGAGGATGGAGAGACTGGAGAGGGATAAGGAAGAATATGAATAAATCACCACCACCACCACCACCAATACCACAGGGGGAAGTAACTTGGCCAAGATCTCCGATGTCATGCTTAGCGTGCCGTGGAATCATGTCCCACACCCAGCACCGAGGTGCCAAAGCCTGTGTTCTACTGCTGCCCTCCCACTACCCTTTCCTTGTTCCCTCCTTTCTGCCAGCCCGGTGGGAAGGTGACTGGGAGCAGGTGGGGCGTGGCCCAGTGCTCATGTAGAATGTCGGGTGTTCATGTCTTAGGAAGAAGACACATGCTTCCCTTCCTCCCTTTTTAAACTTTCTAAGTTCCTTCCCTCCTGCTAAAATCCAGGCATCCTAACTTCCCTCCGAGGAAACCCCAGTGGCCTGTCTCTGGGTGGGAAGGCCACCTGGCACTGGGGATTCTTTGTGGGTGAGAAATATGTATGCGGGGGCGGGGCTGGCCCATTACTAGTCATTTTAATGTTTTCGAGATACAAGCATAAACAGAGAGGGAATCAATCTGCTGTGAACAAGAAGGACCTAGATGGATGAGGATAATTAGGGTGATGGGATTATAAAGTACCAGGGCTGGTTTCCACCGTGCTTCACAAAATTCAGCTGATTATTTAATAAGTACATCTCATGGGGTGAGGCACACGGACTAAGGAAGATCACGTCCAGTGATGTGGGCATTAGATATGAACAAACAAAGATACCTTAAACAGCTTTATGTTTGATTCTCATGGTTAAGACTCAGGATGTTCAAAGAAATCACCACCCTTTTCTGATTCTAAGTCGAATGAACATAAACTCTTGCAATACTATTTATCTGGAGTTCATTCATTCCATTGCCTGGCTGTCAGCAACACAATTATTTCCTGGCTGGTACCATGCTCTTTAAGGGTATCAAAGGTCAGAGAGCCTTTATCCATGGGTTCATCCCTTTTAACCCTTTGTATCTGATGTGTGCCGGTGCTGTGCTGGAAACCTATGGTAAATCATTTCCCTGCTCAAACAGGTTTGTCGGGGAAACAGACACATAAATAATCATGGCACAAAATGTGCCTAGGGCTGCATCAGGGAATAGGCTTAAACTGAAACCCTGAAGTTGGATACAGAGTCCATGACTTCCCTTGCGTCTTGGACAATTCTCTCAATCCTCTATGTTTAGTAATCTCCAAAATGGGAACAATAATAGTTTCTCACAAGGTTACTAGATGAGTTCAATGGCACAGTGTATGTGAATACTCCTGGTGCTTTCACTGGCGCACTTTAGATACTCAGTAAATTGTTGAATCTCAGCAAAGTGCTCTGGGAGCATGGATGAAGAGACAAACTACTTGTATAACTTCAGCAATATTTCATCAAGAAAGTGACATTAAAGGTGGGTCCTACATGATGAGAAATTGCCAAGAGGGAAAACAGTTAGATAAAGAGAGAGAAAAAGCCATTTACTTATTTTCTAGTCTGTTTCAAGGATAACCAGAGAAACACCTCACCAGATTTCACCCGTTTTGCTGAAATATTAGATTATGGCGTACTGCTTAACATCGGTTCCTATTAAGAATTTGTCCCTGCTAAGGAAACTGACTATCATCAACTATCTACTTTCTAGAAGAAAAATCAAGGTGGTTTTCTTAGGAAAGGTGATTTTTGAGCTATTGTTAGATGCTAAGGCCATTGCTAGTCAGAAAAGGGAGGCGGAGGAGAAAAGGATGCACTGTTGACATAAGCTAGAGATGTAGAAGAGCATTCAGTATTCAAGAGGCAATGGCAAAGGAAAGGCGTCTCGTGGCTGGACCACTGCAGGGTGTGGGATTAAATAGTGGGAAAAATATTTTCGGAGGGTAGGAGAGAACAAAGCCAGATTTTAATGAGTGAGGAATGAATGAAAGCTGAGGAAGTCAGGATGGTAAATATAGACACCTTTAAGGAAGTTGAAGGGGAAGAGTGGTAGTCTGAGATGAAGGTAAGACAGAACTTAGATATTCTTAAAATTGGTGGTGAAAGTCAGAAGAGACGGGGAGACAAAGCATAAAAGAGGATCTGATAAGTGAGCACGGGATCCGAAGGGAGGTGGGGAAAATGTAATCCGGTGCCCAAGAGAAGGCGTTATCCTCTAAGACAGGAGAGCCAGGGGGTAAGGGAGGTGGAGAAGTTCGAGGGTAGAGTTGTGGGAGTATCCAGTCTCCTGCTTCTTTTATTTGGTGAAGTAGTAAAACGACCAAGCGCAGCAGCCAGAGGGGATGGCTTATGGTTTTGCTTTCAGTGGAGACAATGGCTGTGCAACCTTGGCCAAGTGATTTTACTTTTCTGGACCTCAGTTTCTTCAAGTATAAAGTGAGGGATTGTACTGACCCTTCTAAGTTTCTGTTTCGTTCTGGTTCTGCATTTTATCAAAATGTTATGAGGGGCAAAGCCGCTTTATTTGCCTGTCCTTCATGCCTCTCCGTTCCGTGGGGGAGAGGCTTCCGTGGTCACGTAACGTCGTACTGTGTTACAGTTAAACAGGTTCTTTACATTAGGCCCTTTGAGAACCTCTAGAATGCTAATGTCATTAACAGTCTTGAAGTGGGGGGCTAAAGCATGCAAAACTCCCCAAACTGATTTAAATACATAATCTAGTGTGCCATGGAACATAGTATGGGAAACATTTATCTAAGCATTTATTCTCCCAAGGAATTTATAAAAAAATTTCATCCCAAGTTAGCAGGGGCTGACTTAATGGCTGTTGTCTCTAGCAAGCATGGATGTGTGCTTGGAAATGATCTATCTCCTTCCAGTATCAGAAGAAGGAAAAAACTCCTGGGCTTACAGAATATTAACAGAAACAAAACATGCGGCCCTGTCTAGGCATTGTTGCTTTGAGGTGGTGACAGAGAGCCCCCATACCCTCCTGCTCTTCCCTTGGATAAACTGAAGAGAAAGCCACATAAGCTTATAAAGCTTTTATAAGGAAGGCCTGGATGGCAGGGGCTGTGTTCCTGTATGATTTCAAAAGTTCCCATGGGGCGCCTGGGTGGCTTAGTCGGTTAAGCGTCCGACTTTCGCTTAGGTCATGATCTCGCGGTTCGTGGGTTTGAGCCCCGCATCGGGCTCTGTGCTGACTGCCAGCTCAGAACCTGGAGCCTGTTTCAGTCTGTGACTCCCTCTCTCTCTGACCCTCCTGCTCACGCTGCTCTCTCTCTCTCTCTCTCTCTCTCTCCTAGAAATTAAAAAAAAAAAAAAGTTCCCAAACAGCTAAGAGAAGTAAGTGTAGAGCAATGAGCTCACAGTATTATCTAACATTTTTATTTTTTATCCCTTCAGATATATTGTAATACGATATTTAGTATATAGTTTAAATAAGACAGGTGCTTCACTGACCCCTCCCAGGGATAAAATATAGTATGTTTCAATGCTTTTTAATTTTTAAAAATTCTTCTTCTTATTATTTATTTTAAAGGAAGAGCAAGGGAGGGCCAGAGAGAGAGAGAGAGAGAGAGAGAGAGAGAGGATCTTAAGCAGGCACAGAGCCCAATGTGGGGCTTGATCCCACAACCCTGAGATCGTGACCCGAGTCCAAATCAGGAGTTGGATGCTTAACCTACCGAGCCAGCCATGTGTCCCTCATATGCTTTATGTTTAATAGTAATTGCCAGCATGTAGGTCCTTTTTTTCAACTTTCTTTTCTAAATGGAATGATTATTTCATATTTATTTTTTGTATTTGTAGAATCTTTATTGATGTAACCACTCTAATTTTGGTTGCTTTAGATTGTGATCATCTTGAGCGAGCAGACTTCCTCCAAATAACTAATAGTTTGTAAGACATTGTAAAGTGCACATGCAGTTTTAGCAGATAGGTTGCTCTGTGGATTCAGCAGTCTTTTTACTGAGCACCTACTGTGTGCTATAAGCACTGTGTTCCATGCCAGAGAGAGAATGGGATTTAGTCGCCATCCTGCCTTTTCATGCTTTTATCTTTCTTGCTTGTGGTTCTTCCTCAGAATTCAAACTCTTCTGGTTTCCTTGGCCATCCCTCACTCTGCTGAACACATACACACCGACAGACAGAATGGCGCCCACACACCTCCACACACACACACCACTCTTGATTAGCTAAAGGGTCTGGCTGCTGTGGAGTCTGCTCAGAGGCTGAGATAGTCAGTGGATTTGCTTTCACTTGGAAACTAGAGGCGTGGTTTCAGGTGGGTCAAGGCCAGTTCACAGAGCTCTGGTTCACGCTGCCCTGTTGGTTTGCGTCGCCTTCAGTTTCCTCAGGTTGAAAATGGCTTATGGGAAGATGCCAAAGCTGGGCTGACAGGAAGTATTAAGGGGCTTGGCAGCCTCTTTGTCCAACTGAAGGGTTTCACAGGGGCCGCCTGTTGCATAGAGCTTCGGCGGAATGTTGCACACATCTGTGACTTCTACTTTTTCTTCAGAGATTCTTCGATTGTGTTTGCCGCCTCGTCTCTCTCACTCTCTCTGGTACAAAGGTTGTAGGTTTCATCTGATTACATTTTGGTTTTCTGTTAAACAAGGCTGGGTCACCTTGCTCCGCAAAGCTATTTAGAATTTGCTCATTTGTTTTTTTTCTCTTTTTCTTTTTAACATGTCCGCTGCTAAAAGTTAATGCTATCTCCTTTTCTTTTCACAGACCAAATGTCAGAGGACACAACATTAATAGAAGTCTGTCTTTCTTCCCTATTAGCTTTCAGGGGTAGACTTTCATACCCCTTTAGGAATTAAAATCATCAGTAGAAAGAAATGTACAGTAGATTGACTTAAAAAATAAAACAAAACTTCTTTTCCTAATTCTTTGCTTTGAATTTGGGCTGTTTCATTTAACTAAAGTGGATTGGGGCACCTGAGTGGCTCAGTCAGTTAAGTGTCCAACTTCAGCTCATGTCACGATCTCACAGCTCGTGGGTTCAAGCCTCATGTCAGGCTGTGTGCTGACAGCTCAGAGCCTGGAGCGTGCTCGGATTCTGTGTCTCCCTCCCTCCTTGCCCCTCCCCTGCTCATACTCTGTTTCTCTCTGTCTCAAAAATAAACAGAAAAAGAAATTAAATAAAAAAGAGTCATCATTTGCCTCCTTGCTATGCAGAAACATAGATTATATTGTAAGCATATGAGGTACTTCTAGCTTTGTATGAAAAAAATACCTGATATCACATTGCTGTATATTTTTGAGCTTGTCTCTAACACAGTACTTAAGAGCATAGCTATAAATAAATTTACCGTATGAAAGTCATCACCGTCTCCTCCTGGTACTTCCAATTAATCTCCTGGATGTTGTCTAGAAAGACCAGCCCTATGCCTGCCTTTGCTCCTTGTTGAATTATATTCTCATGTGATAATCTTTTATCTGAACAAGTAACTGACAGTATACAATCCTTCAATTCAAAGGTGGTTAGAACTACATGCTTAAGAAATTCAATTTTCATTTCTGATTCAAGAATTTTATCTTTCATAGCTTTCGGTGATAGTGCAAAATTAAACATTTTATTTTTGTGGAACATAGCCTCATTTGCTAGGGTTAGAGGAAGAGTCTTTTCCCTAGGTGTCCTAAAACATGTTTAAGATGATTTTGACTGAAGTTTAAAAGTTTTAAAGAAGAGTTTGCTTCTGGGTCTTTACTTCTTGTGGAGAACGCTTGAAAACACATTTAAAAACATTCTGATGTGTCTTTTCCTTGGACAGAATGTTTTGTTCTTTATTGTTATCACAAATTCCTCTGGTCCTGGCTGTGGTACACACTTCCCTCTTTCTTTATTCCACAACTTCTGCTTTGTTTTTGTGTGTTTTTAATTCTTAAAAGGATTGCAGTTCTTAAAAAGAGAGGGAGAGGTAATTGCCACTCGCCTGTTTTCGTGGGGGTAAAATGACATCTTTGGTAACTGGATGAAATCTGGTTAGATTGAACATAACCACTCATTAAAGACTGCCATGCACGGACGTACCGGTGTTAAGTTACTCTTGGATTAATGAATGGGCTGTAGTGTCTTCTGGGCATACGAAAATCACTGTTTAAAATCGGTTCCATCATGTAGCAAAGTAAGAAAATGTCCACACTTATAAACCAGGGACGACGAGCGCAGGGGCCCGTAGGACCAGATGGGTCAGGAAGGAGGGAAGACGACTGGCAGCAAGATCATTCGTTCTTCACTCCAGTAGTCCGCTGGTGCTGACTATGAAAATAAAGGCACAGTGTTGCCAGATTCTTTTCTTCTCTTTTCCAGATATGCCAAGTACTCCACTTTTATGTAGGTTATATCAGGTTTTTAAGAAATTATCAGGTAACTAATCACAGATTTTACAAACACCGTACAGTCTGAATCTTCTGCATGTCCTGCTGGCCTGTGGCCTCTAAAAACCTCATCAATATGGAATATAAGTTTAGTGTTATATGAAAAGCAATATGCATAGTCTTCTTAATCCACCGATTATGTGGATAATGGTGAAAGATCTGTTTCTTTTGGAAAACAGTTTATTTTTGAATCCCGTGGTCCTGACTTTAAGCCAAAGACTGAGAGGCAGTGTGGGTTGATAATTTACCCAAAAGCATGTTAAAAAATGTCCAGAGTTGGAGGTCAGTTCCTAATATGTTCTAGTGAAATCTTCAGCCTTTCTCTGTTCTGAGTCTACATTTTAAAAATCATAAATTGGGGTAAGGCGTATTAAGAACCCCAAAGAATTTTAACTTTTGTCACCTAGTACAGTAGCTTCAATGTGACAAAATTACTTTTTTTGGTGTAAATCTGTCTTTTCAACATAAACTCTATTCTTTATGTTCTTCCTTCATTAGAATGTAAATATGTTCAAAACACTTGAACCACCCTCCAACTTTTATTTCTCTCGATTAAATAATTTAGACTTCTTTAATATTTCTGCCAATCCTATTTTACTTTAAATTATTTCTGTATTTTTTTCTAGACAGGACTGGTATTATTAATAATCGTACTAACTATGAAAGAGTGATACAACTATTTTATTATACTTTATATATATTTTATTTGGCATATATACTAGATATACAGTTTATGCTATATGTATATATATTTTATTATACTTTATATATTTATCCAAAGTAGGTACACTTTTAAAAAATGGTTCCACTCCAAACCAGGATTCGTTTTTGGTTCTTTTCAAGCTCTTACAGCTGTTTCATACATTTTTTTTCTGCTGCTAGATATTGCCGTTCCATTGTATGTTTTTCTTTCATAAATGTATAATCTTATCACTCCTTTATTTTATTTTAAAATTTATGTCCATGATATAACCTTTCATTTTGAATTCCAATTATGTCCATTCCTGAGTTAGCCATACCAGCTATCCCCGGTGTGATGTCATCTTTGAAATTAAGTATCATCTGTTCTTTCTTTATTGAAGGCAGTTAGCTGGGGTGTTTAAGAAATACTGGCTTCATCCTTGGGGAACACTGTAGTAGGCTTCCTTGACATTGAATCATTGGTAACTGTTCTTTCATAGGCCCAATTTGGCCATCTGATTTATGTGCTACATATCCTAACAATTGAGGGGTACTGGAGAAAAAGTGCCTGTATTCTGAAGTCTGGGTCACCCAAACTGAGACCATCTTAAGCTACTAAATTGAAATGTTTTGTAGTTTTGGATTTATTTCATGGTACGAAATATTCTAGTTACACTTGTGGTTTTAGAAAGTATTTCCTTCTCATTTGGATTCTTAAATTCAGAATCTAACCCTGTAGCATATTATGTGGGTTTGTGACCCTCCCGTGGGGACCTTGGGCTCATAAACCAGCGAATGGATTATATAATGCTGCATAAATGCCGTATTTTTTATCTGACAGACATAATCTTGATCCTATATTTTTATGTTACCTAACTGCTTTAGAATACCACTTTTGAAGCAACCCATCAAAATGGAAATTGCTTCTAAAACATGTAGCAATAAATATTGGTCAAGGCTCTGTGTAATTCAGAGTGACTCAATACTTGAACACTAGTCAATTGAAATTCTCTGTTGTTTTTCAAAAAGGTTGATCATTTTTATTTTATGGTATTATGTGATTCCACTCTTTATTATTGGCCATATATTTCCTTTTCTTTTATTTAAAATTCTGTTTTCTGATTTGTCTAAGTTATATCTGAGAGTGAATCAAACCTAAAAACAGGCATAGATAAAATAAAAGTCTAAACTATTGAGAATGTATGTGGTATGGATATTTAAACTACATATGAGACCAAGAGACATATGTGGGACCCATGGAACCAGTTATGAAGAGATGAAAATCACCAAGACTTCCAGTATACAGCTTTGTCTCAGCCATGTTGCATTTGAAACGCTTGCTGCCTGAGCTAAGATTTCTTTCCAGCATCTCATAACTTCAGCGTTGTAGTAATCATTTGTTAGGCTACTTGCTTTATCTGCTTTTCTCTTCACAAATAATTGTTAGAGCCTCTGTGTCCTTTTCTGAAAACACGAACGGAAGATCCCTAATATTTGCTATCCTATTCTGTTTAATGGAAGAGGGTTCTAGAGTTGTCAGCTCTGGCTGTCGGTTTCTCTTTCTCCCACCCACTGTATAGTATCCCGGCTGAATAGTCTGTTGAATGCTACTTTTACCATGTCTACCTCTTTATTGGGATCCTTCTGAAGTCTCAGAATGAAGTCTCAATTCCCTCTTGCTTCTAACGCTACAATAGCCCAGTCTCATCTTCCATTCTAAGCAGGGATCTTTCTTTGTTCCTTTCCTTCCTTCCTTCCTTCCTTCCTTCCTTCCTTCCTTCCTTCCTTCCTTCCTTCCTTCCTTTCCTGCCCTCCCTCTCTCCCTCCCCGTCCCGTCCCTTCCCTTCCCCTCCGCTTCCTTCCCCTCCCCTCCCTTCTCTTCCCATACACCTATTATGTACACACTTCTCCATTTTTCACCTTTGTTCATGTGTTCCAAATCCTCTTCATTCTCTACAGCCAATATCAAGGGTTACCTTATGTATAACTGTTTTAGGCCACTGATCTCAATTCTAATCTTTTTCACAACTTTATCTGTAACATGCAATTTAGTTATCAATTAAATGATGCCTTATTTTTGTTTGGTATTTTACAACCTGAATGTCAGACCTAGGGCCAGGCCTTCTATTCTAAGTTCCCACATGTTGAACATACAGTTGATCTCTTGACTCTTTCACATGAAGTATCTTTCATATGCAAACATGGACATGCATACGTTGGATTTAGAATGCTTCACTTCAGGGGAGCCTGGGTGGCTCAGTCGGAAGTGTCCAACTTTGGCCCACTTCATGAATTGCACAGTTTGTGAGTTTGAGCCCCACGTCGGGCTCTGCTCTGACAGCTCAGAGCCTGGAGCCTCGTTTGGATTCTAGCTCTCCCTCTCCCTATGCCCCTCCACTGCTCATGCTCTGTCTCTCTCTTTCTCTCAAATATAAATAAACATTAAACAAAATTCAAAAAAAAAAAATTCTTCACTTCAGTGAAAATAAATACCACATAAATATCTTCTTTGTAAAGTGGGATTGTATGTTTAAATATTTTCTGACAAGTTTCATTAATGGAGACTAGTGAATAAAATAAATCTAATCCTTGGGGATGTCTTGGACATTTATTTCATGAAATATAATTGGCACATTATGCAGTTTTCACTAAGAGTGTGAATACCTGACTTTCTAAATCATTTGTTTACTAACTCCTAACTTAGCAATCTGGGATGATGTCTCTTTGTGGTGTTTTGGTTAGGCATGTAGGGCTCTCTCACCAAAGACTTGTGAGGATTCCCTAGCTTTGATTTAACTCTGAATGCTGCTACTCACTTATTCTACTTTGAAAACAGGACTACTACTAAAAAATGAAAAGCTAGGCCATTTTAGAACGAAGAATTCGTAAACAGCTAAAGTTTAAGTTTGCGTTGTTAGTCACAATGCAAAACATCTTGTTTCCTAGGTAGACAGCCACTTCATCAAAGGGTAAGTGGAGTAAAATGCAAGCAAATTGCTCCCGTGATCAGATTCTCTCTCCCTTGACTGTCTTTCTTGAAGAGTAGTGCTGTGGTGTGAAGTCGGTGGACCACTCTCAGTTACCTCATTTTGGAGTGAAGTCTAGTACTCTGGAAAGGAAAAGATAAATTATTCTTTGGGGAGCAATGCAGTTTACTAAGCTGTGTATGAGGCAGGGGGGTCAGGTGACCCGACTGTGTTCAAATTGTAAAAGGCAAGTGTCAATTGACAGTGGGATCTGCTCTCTAAAGTAGTGCTCAGACGCTGGTGCTGTAGCTCGCAGCTGCCATTCCCTCAGAGCCGCTGGGGGGACGGTTTCATCCGGGTCGCTCACAAAGCCGGGCATGGGCTTCAAATGTTGAGCTACTGCTCGTGGAATTTATGTGAGGAATCTAAGGTGGGCTTGGAGAGCAGGGGAGATGGGGTGGGGGACAGTTTAATTGTTCAGAATACCATCCTGTTCCTTTTCTCTTCAAAACCTCCCAGTCGCCTCTGAGAATCGTGACTCAAACTCTGTCTGTTGTCTATTAATACTACTATTCTTAGCCAAAAGAGAACTGTCTGGGAGCATCTAGGTGTGTGTGTGTGTGTGTGTGTGTGCACGTGTATGTACATAATATCACACATTCTGATGTGTGTGTATGTCACTATTAAGTAATGACTAGTGATTTTAAACTATAACAGAACTTCCAAGTCTTATTTGACAAATATAGCATATTCTGCCCTTTCAAAACACATTTGAAAAGTACTTTTGTCCCATGACACTTTCTTCTGATTATGTCAGCAATACTTAGCCCTTAAGAATGTAAATGTGGGGGCCCCTGGGTGGTTCAGTCGGGTAAGCGTCCGACTTCATCTCAGGTCATGACCTCACGGTTCCTGAGTTGGAGCCCCGCATCAGGCTCTGTGCTGACAGCTCAGCCTTGTTTGGATTCTGTGTCTCCCTCTCTCTCTGGCCACCCTCCTTCCCCCACGCCCATTCTCTGTCCCCCTTTCTCACAAAAATAAACATTAGAAAAAAATTTTAAAAAGAATATATATGTGATTTGGGAAAATAGCTTAATGTCATTTGAAGCCTAGCCTAGTAAATGAGGTATGAGGGGAACTGATCAAGTGAAACTGATTTTTGGCCTCAAAATAGTTGTAACTATAAAATACAGCTGGTTTTCTTGTGTTCGTCACTAGAAAGTAGGTGTAATGTGATCATGTATGTGTATGAGGCAGTACCACCCGTATGTCTCTCTGCTTTACAGTCCGCCCTCTCGGCTTTCCATAGCAATGAAACTTTAGGTATGTTGTTGTACTGCTCATCAAAGTACCACTTTTAGAAGATTGTACTTGAAGGGTTTTTTAATAGCACTAGAAAGACCGCTTTGCCATGCCACAGAAAAGCTTTCCTCTGCGTTAAGTGTACATTTAATCAACATTATGGCAATTAGAGCTCTTTTAGAAGCCCTTCACCCTCTGTTTTGTGGCAGGAACTTTGTCTAGAATAAAATTGTCATAAGTAGAGATAATTTGAAATTCATCTTTCTTTTATTTATATGTCAGGATAAGTTAGGATGGGGTGATGGATTCCCATCTTTTTCTTAGTGCAGGAATCAGAGTTGCAATCTACTCTGGACTTCAGGGAGAACTTGTTAGCATTTCCACCCCCTTGAAAATGTTGTGACGCTATTTCTCAGTCATTGCTCTTGTACCATTTGAGTAATCTCGTTGGACGTATTGACTGAGAGGTTGTTAGGAGACTTAATGCCAAAGTGAAGAAGTTCAAACTTGAAGACTGTCTCAAACAGTTCTGGACAGAACCAAGTGCCCTTGGTAGATTTTTTTTTTTTAAGTTTACTTATTTGTTTTTGACAGAGACAGAGAGTGCAGGCAAGCAGGGGAGGAGGGGCAGAGAGGGAGGGAGAATCTCAGGCAGGTTCTGCGCCATCAGCAGAGTCCAACGTGGGGCTCAAACTCAGGAAACTGTGAGATCATGACCTAAGCCCAAATCAAGAGTCTGATGCTTAATAGACTGAGCCACTGAGGTGCCTCCCTCCCCCTCCCCCTCGCCCCCGCTCTACTTGGTAGATTTTTACATGTACTTGTTTTCTTTGGAGCTGCTCAGAAAGAAAAGAGTATCGTTTTCTTTCTGTGTTCTCATGATGGATCTTCATTGGGTAGTTTATGCCACGTGTCTTCATTATAGTTCTGCAAACCTACTCCTTGGGGCGGGAGGGGAGTGAAGTCCTCTGTAATAGTCATAATGAAAATCCAGACTGTCTGAGCATACCCTGGTTTAGCCTCCCAGTTATCTGTCCGGTAGGATTGTATTTCATGTCTTAGGAAAAACCATTTGAAGAGCTCAGATATACACACTGAAGTATTCTTTCACTTCAGGTAATGATACTGCTAGATTATTAATATTGACCTAGAAGAAAAGCAGGCTCAGCCTTCCTGTGGAGGCACTGTGGACGGCCGTAAGAGCCAACCCAGCCTGCGTCTGAACCATGGGTCCTGACAAGGGACGTGGTATCTCCTCTGAGCTTTACACAGATCACGTCACCTTGGAAGCATTGGTTTTAGCCCTGGGATGCCTGTGCCAGACAGGAATTTTACCCAGGGATGTTGTCAAAGAATTTAAATGATCTGTGAAACCTCTCTCTTTTAAGTTGTTGAAGAACCTGGAAAAATTCGGCTTGGCAATAAGAGGAAAGACTTCAGGGAAGTTGTGGTAATAGTTTGTCATTACTGAAGAGCTGGGTACCATATAGAAAATAGTAGATGGCTCTGTATGTGTCATAAGAGGGTAAAACAAAGAGTGTAAATTAACTTGAAAAATGATATTTCTGATTCCATACTAAAAAGTCTACTGAACTGAGTTAAGACAGAATATAGCAATGAGAGAGTATATTCCCATACCTGCTTACGGGCACGAACGTCCATGAGGTCCTTTGGGGATAGGAAACATGATTCTTACCGTCTTATATGGGCCCAATCTTCCAAAAGGTTACGTTTCAATAATGAAAATAAGCATTTTCCTAGCACTAAAGTGTTTATTGGAAATGGTTATTAATATGTTTATTAGATTGTGCTGATAAAGCCTTTTAGGACATGGAAGAAAGAGAGATCACTCTGAGTGGATAAACATGAACCTCTCTCCCTCTTCGGAGCTAGGTTGGGGGCATACTCCTGCTAACCAGACCATTTGCTTGAGAGAAACCAAAGAGAACTGAGCTAGGAAAGGAAAGGCCTGAGGTTTATGGGGTAAATTCTACCCCTGGACCTTGGGCCTGTTACCTAACTTCTGGGCCTCCATTTCCCCATCTAGAAAAAGAAAAGTATAGTCTCAGTCATGATTCAATAATAAAACTATTCTTAGGATCCATCTGTATGCTGTTTGTAGAAGGGTTTTAAAAACTCAAAAAGGCTAGGCAAATATTAGAGATTGCTATGACATAAAATTTAATTTATTTTGCTTTTACTATGTTTACGCAAAGTAAATGCTGCACTTCTCTTGAGTTTAGTAATACTCTTATAGAGACTATGTAGAATTTCAGGAAGAATGCCTGAAAAATATTATGTCTCTAAGTCTCTGCATTCTGTGTGTGTGTGTGTGTGTGTGTGTGTGTGTGTGTGTGTGTGTGTGTTAAAGAAATTTTTGGATAAACATCATTAGGATCCTGTACTAGTAATCTGTTGTAAGGTACAGATCTTGAAGTGATAGCATTTAGACGCAGACACACCCATGTCTTGTTAGTAGAGACTTTTATCATTGATTTTTAACACTGGAAAAACATAGAGAGTGGTGACCTTGGAAATGTAAAGAGATATATTGATGGGGTAATATAGGAAGTAAATGCTGTTATGTATAACTCTGTAGTTATATGGTTAGTATTTAATATTAGGCAAAGAAGTTGAAAAAATCAACTTTAATTAAAATATGAGTGGCGCCTGGGTGGCTCAGTCGGTTAAGCGTCTGACTTCAGCTCAGGTCATGATCTCATGGTTTGTGAGTTCAGGCCCTGCATTGGGCTCTGTGCTGACAGCTCGGAGCCTGGAGCCTTCTTTGGATTCTGTGTCTCGCTCTCTCTCTGCCCCTTCCCTGCTCACACACTCTCTGTCTCAAAAATGAATAAACATTAAAAAAAAAATTTACACAAATATAGCAGTCTAGTTCATTAATGCATATTGTCGCGGCCTGTGCTAATGCCCTGTCTTTCTAGTTCAGTGGTTCTCAGCCTTGGTTGCATAGTAGAATTACCTGAGGAACCTTAAGAGCCCAAGACCGAGGCGGGACCCCTAACCAATTAATTCAGAATCTCTGGGGTGAGGAGCAGTTACCAGCATTTTTTTTTTAAATGTTTTATTTATTTCTAGGAGAGAGACAGCGTGAGTAGGGGAGGGTCAGAGAGAGAGAGGGAGACACAGACTCTGAAACAGGCTCCAGGCTCCGAGCTGGCAGTCAGCACAGAGCCCGATGCGGGGCTCGAACCCACGAGCCGCGAGATCATGACCTAAGCGAAAGTCGGACGCTTAACCGACTAAGCCACCCAGGTGCCCCAGTTACCAGCATTTTTTAAAGCTCCCCAGGCAATTCCAATGTACACCAAATTTGAGATCCACTTCCCCGCATCTATCTGGAGTACCATTTTGGATTTAGCAACTGGAATGCTGTTTTTGACACCGTTGTCTCCTTCCTCCCTATTTAATCTTACCAAGTTCTGCAGATTCTCCCTCAGCTGTATTGGTTTAACTCTTATCATCCCCAGTAATGCTAGTCTAGCCAAGACTCTTACAGCTAAATATCTAGTTTTCTTCTTTCAGTCCCTCCTAAATGGTATTACGAGGCAGTTTCAAACAACAATTTTCCACACAAGAATTTTGTCATTTCACTTAAGAACCTTACACTGCTTTGGCACCTGAAATCCAGGATCCTTTATAACGAAACTCTTTAAAAGAACAATGAATCTTCTGATTGCTTATGTTTCCTATTGCAACACTTTATAATTGGGTGGGGGGGGGGTGGATTGAGGGATCAGGAAAATGAGTTGTTTTAAAAATTATTTCCCCTGTAAACATGGGGTTCTGTGGAGGAGCCTTGGAGCAGGCACTGGGGAAGAAGGAGAGGGAGATATTGAACAAAAAGCATGTCTGGGCTCTCTTTCAGCCAGAGCAGGTCTGTTTCGGTTCCTTAATATATTTGGGTTGTGCCTAAGAATTGATTGTAACCAAAAGAGTTTCACTGCTAAAAGAAAAAAAAAAAAAACCCAGAAACAACAGCAGCTAAAAACAAATTTGACAACCACTGGTGGCTAATCCTTTCATTTCACAAGGGAGGAAACAAGGCTCAGAGGGGTTAAGTGACTCATCCCAAGTCATATAGCTAAAATCTGCCCTTTGTTCCTGCTAGTGTGATCTCTTCACTTTCTCTGAAAAATCAGAAGAAATGTCATGCCAGCTCTTGACACAGGTCCTTATACATTCAGGTGTTCAGCAAATATTTGTTGAACGAACCCTTGAATGGATGCTATTTTGTACTTTGCTGCTTCTGTTCACGTTGTTACCATAAAAAGAACTCCTCTTTTTTTTTTTTCCTGAATCTCCTTTTCACCTATGAAATCAATCCTTCAAGGTATAGCTCATCCTACTTCTGCTTCAAACTCTGCCCCTACACTCATGACCGCAAAGGCGATGTATTGGATTATATTTTCGCCCTTTTCAGTACTGTCTTGTTCTCTAATTATTTTCTGGACGTCCCTCTTCTCCATAACAAGATTGTATGCCTGTGCCTTGAAGTACAGGGCCTGGCCACAAACACCCTTTATATCTCTTCTGGCACAGACAAACATACTTGTTGAGTTGGATTACTGGATTGCCCTGAAGCCATAGTGTAGTTTTTATGCTCCTGCTAATAGTAATTAAAACGCATGAGAATCAAATATCCTAAAATAGGAACTTTGAATTTTTACTCAGTAAAAGCAACGCCCTTTTATTAAGGAATTAAACAAATGGAATTTTTATGTCCATAAAATGCCTTTCCCATTAAAATAAGCTCACATTCTTTTCATTTTGACCTTTTTTTTTTTTTTAAAGCAAAAGATTGCAACAGGAAAAGAAAGTAGATTAAATAATTTGTGGTCTGCCAGAATTTTTTTTTTCTTTTCCTTTTTTGAGGTCTCTGAGTACTTACAATCTCGGTCACTTAGCACACAAGTCCCTGAAAGCAAGGCCAAACTGCAGCTTCATGGGAAAGACACTGGGGAAATGTCCAGTCCAGTGTGAGCCAAGTCACAGTTGCATTCCCTGCAATGCTCAGATGTTCAAAGCCACATTTCCTGGCTGGATCAGCTGGAATTTTCTTTTGAAGAAAAGAGTGTTCCTGGATTGGTTTCAGGCCCTTTTCTTCACAGCGGTCATTCTTGCAGGCTCCGCAGAGCTCTTCCTAAGCCAGGAGGAAAAGTGATTCGGCCATTTTCCCTGGAAGATGTATTCACATGCGTGTTGTGTCCTGAGACAATTTATGACCTTCCCACTCAATGTCTATCTTCTTCCTCGGAAGAACACTCTAGTGTATACACGAAGATCCCATGACAGGAAGCTCAAGCATTCAGAGTTCTTGGTATCATCTGCTTTAATATAGCCTCCTTGCCATTTACTTACTGACGGCCATGCCCTGGGTCACTCAACAACTGTTTCTTGACCCCCTCAGAGAAATAACAAAATACTTAAGAATATGAACTTAGAGTTAGACCTGTTTTTGAGTTCTTAAGCTTAAATGATGTTTGAACATTGGAAAGTTATTTAACTTTCTGGATCTCGGTTTTATGATCTGTAAAGTGACCACAGTGACAGCATTGCTTAAGATCATTGTGAAAAATATTCAATCCCTACGAACTCCGTTAGCACAGTGCCTGACACGTGGTGTGTATTTGAGTACTGCGTGACACTTAGGACCTGTTCTATGTGATGTGTCCTGCTAAGGAAACCAGAACTAATCAGGTATGTTTTTTGCTGCTTGGAACTCCATGTCTAGTTGGGGAGGCATCTGGATAGGCATGGTTTTATTATGCAATAGAGAAAGTTCCACGATCGAGTCATAGGCAATGGGCTATGGGCACCAAAAGAGGGCGCATCTCCTTCTGGGGAGGGGTGAGTTGAAGAAAGCACAGAGAGGTGGTGGTGTATCTGGATTTTGAAGACCGTGTAGGCAGGTGCTAATGGGGAATGAGGTGGAAATGCAAATGAGCGTATGTGCAAAGGCAGGCGAGCACGGGAGAGGCCGTAGGTAGGAAGAGCAGGTCAGTTTCCCTGCTTGCGTTGTCAGGGAGTGACAGCAGGTGAGATGGGCCTTGTGGTGGTGTCAGCAGGTGACCTGACTGCTCTCCTAGGACTTGCTACCCACTGCTAAGGAGCACGGGAACCACCTCACACAGGGAGTCCAGAGGCAGCCGGCTGCAGGGAGGACATGAACCTTTGTGCCCAGTGTGTTCCCACAGGTAGAAAACAGAGATAGCAAGAACCTCAGAAGAGGGTGCGTTTTATAAGAAATGGTCCGGAAAGACTGGGTAGTGGACAAAAAAGATTTAGGTGGTATATGGAAGGAGACTCTTCCACCTTAATTTTGGACATCAACTATACATTTTTTTTTAAATTTTTTTTAAATGTTTTATTTATTTCTAGGAGAGAGAGAGAGAGAGAGACAGCGTGAGCAGGGGAGGGTCAGAGAGAGAGGAGTCACAGACTGAAACAGGCTCCAGGCTCTGAGCTGGCAGTCAGCACAGAGCCCGACGTGGGGCTCAAACCCACGAACCGTGAGATCATGACCCAAGCGAAAGTCGGACGCTTAACCGACTAAGCCACCCAGGCGCCCCGACTATACATTTTGATAGCACACTCACTACTGCCTTATTTTTATGCCTACAGAGTCCACACTGGGTCTCAAAAGTCAGACTCTTTTAGAAAAGTGCTCTTGGAACTTTACGAACTAATTCCCTTTGGGTACACTTGCTTCTGATGAAATGAAGAGGCCATGCAGTATAGTGGAATCACTCTACACTTCATACCCTAGACTTAAGTTACGTTACCTAGGATCTGGAATTAACTCTTTTACTGACAGACTTTGTGACCTTTCATAAGTGTCGGGCCTCAGATTTTTACTGTGTCAAATGAAGAGCAGGTACTAGACAATACTGTGATGATTTCAGTTTTTTAAAATGTTTTTTAAGTTTATTTTTGAGAGAAGGAGAAGACAGAGTGCAAGCATGGGAGGGGCAAAGAGGGAGGGAGACACAGAATCCGAAGCAGGCTCCAGGTTCTGGGCTATCAGCACAGAACCTGACGTGGGGCTCAAATTCATGAACCGTGAGATCCTAACCTGAGCTGAAGTCGAATGCTTAACCGACTGAGCCACCCAGGTGTCCCGATGATTCCAGTTTTTAAGTTCTATAATTTGAAGTCTCTAAAAGAAAAGTTGTATAAACAACAGCAACAACAGCGGCCCCTTGGAACTTTGAATGAATACAGAAATCAAAGCAGATGATACAGGACAAATACCATTTTTTTGTTAAGGACAAGGTCTGTGAAACTGAAGCAAAGAAGCATTTTTAGGGGGTGTGTGCAGAAATGGCCTTAAATTATGTGCAGTCAAAGCGAGGAACCAAGGAAACTTGAGGTTTTAAATGTCCCTGCTCCTCACAGACCCGCCCAATAACACAGAAATGCTGGTTTCAAAAGACAAAAGAAAGTCAGGAAGGGAATAGTTAGACTACAGCTGGCCCATTTTAAAATGTAGAAGCCACAAGTTAGCTCAATTCTGAGATTCATTTCTAGCTCCTGGTCTTGGCCCAGAACTGATTTTGTAGATTGCACAGGGATCTCAGGATCGTTATAAGAATTTGAAAGCCATTTCTCCCTTTTTCCATCAAAATATATTCTCCCTTAGTCATGTATATGCTGTGAGATACGGTCTTTATAAATACCCAATGTTCTACAGAAGCTCAATTTTCAATTTCAGTGTGTAAGAATTATACAAACACAATTACTCAATTGCTATTTGCAATGGTATGGACTAACACAAATTACAAAATAACCACAGACCAGTTTTTGAAGAACAAATTTTTCCGGACAAATTAAATTTCTTTCCATGGTAAAATGACAGGCCATGTATTTTGGGAGGGAGCGGGTAGAGGGTGAGTAGAGTATTTTGAATCTCAGATGATGTCATCAGTGAACTAGACATAACATGTTGAGGCTGTTTTATTGTCGGGTTGATTCCCACTCACTAGGCAATGACTAGCCCCTTTAGGTAATTAGCCATGATATACTTTCATTTAGGAGAGTATCCCAAGGTTATCTTCCATGGTCACCAGGGTGACTGGTGTTATTTATAAAAGTCTCAGTCCAGGTGTGATCACCAGACTTTTTGGTGAAGTAGCCTCTTTGATCTTAAAATTTATTTTATTCTTATTTCCTCGACTGTTAGCAACTCAATCATAAATGTACTCAATCATGGTGATTCTAATTAAAAATCAGGTAACAAGTGTGAAAAGCTCCCATAACTTAGAGTAGCTTAAGAAGACATGATGACTAAAAGCAATCTGGTATTTTGGAAGCGATAGAAAGGAACATTAGGTAGAAACTAAGGTAACTTGAATAAAATATGTACGTTAGTTGATAATATTGAACCAGTATCAATATTGGTTCATTGGTTGTGACAGATGTAGCATACTAAACTAATTTAAGATTTTAACAATACAGGAACCTGGGAGTGAGGTATACTGAAACTGTGTACTATCTTTGTAGCTTTTCTCTAAATCTAAAACTATTCTAAAAAAAAGTCAGTCACTTCTCCTTCCACACAAACCCGTTGCCTTATTCAGTCTATGCTGCATCTTGTTTTGGCTTCACACGTCTAGAAAAATGAGCACAGAAAGGACCAGGAAAAGTAAAAGAAGTGAGGGAGGATAAAATGTCTAACTGAGTTAAACTTATCTGGCTCAACAAAGAGAACAGTGTTTTGTGGTTCTGAAAATGGTTTCAGTTTTATGAAAGGCTTTCACAAATATGTCACTGAATAGAAGACAAAACAAAAGGAAACAGACTTGAATTACAAATAGGGAGAATTTAGTTTAGAAAGAACAATTTTTATATAAAAAGCTGATTTAATATCAAAATAGCCTGATAAAAGTAAAGGCAAATGTAGGAAAATGTATTTTCAGAGAAAAAGATTATCTCCTGCACTGACCTATACGGTAGCCACTCACCATATATGGCTTTTTCAAATGTAAGTTTTAAGTAGTAAAATAAAATAAAGATTCAGTTCTTCATTTGCTCTAGTCATATTTCAAGTGCTCAATAGACACACATAGCTGGTGGCTACCATATTGGACTTCACCAATATAGACCATTCCCATGATCACAGAAAATTCTGTTGGATAGCGCTGAATTCTATACTAATTGACGGGTCATTGGAGTTAAGTAATTTGCAGTAAAATTATTCATATCTGACCTTGGATGTTATATATAGTTATGTTTACTATTTGCATGTCTTACTTGGGAATTCACAGGAATCCAGACGAAACTTTGAAACATTGTAAGTTTTCTATTTCACATCTTTTCTTCCCTATTTCATTCAGGGAATAAGCTTTCAGAAAAGATACTGGCAGAGCCATGCCCATTCTGCAAACCTGATGGTTCACAGTTTTCTTGAGACAGATTATTTGGCTTAAAGTAGAGCTATAAGAGTCAACAGGATATTATTGCTATCAACAGAGTTTAGCGCTAAACTCAACAGAGTTTAGGCAGAGTGGGTACTACTGTAAGAATTTGAAAGCCATCCTGCCCTCTTTCCATTAAAATATAATCTCTCTTGGTCATGTAAATGTTATGAGATACTGTCTTTATAAATATTTTATTGCATAAATATTTTGAGTGTAAATTTTTTTTTGTATTATAACCTATGGAATTTCCAATTCTGAATAACCTCTAAACTGGGATAGGAGTGCATTTCTTACGTATTTCAGGCTGAGGGCTCTCAAAAGAGTGACCTCAAGTATTGATAAGATATATTTCAAGCTAATATACGAGTTTGGCTATCTGTATAGATAAAATTGGATGTTTATTTTTTAAAGCAGGTTAAGCATGGAGGTAATAATTTGTCCCCAAAATGTAAACTGAAATAGTTTTTAAATTTTCTAACTAATAACTTCTACAAAGTAACACTTACTACTTTAAAATAATCTTAGTCACATGTTTCACTTTTACTGTATATGTTTTATAGGCCTAGAGAGATGGCATGGATTAGTGTAAAGCTGGATTTCTCATTCTGGGAGCACAGGCTCTTGTTCATATGTGTATTACTGGAGTCCATGAGAATTTATAACTTTATACTTTCATTTTAATGATAAAATGAAAAATGTTTTATAGGAGGAAACATAAAATTTCCTTTGATAGTGAAAATTTCAACTGAGAAACATTTTTTATAGGAGAAACTTAATTTTTTAAGTCAGGACTTCTCCAACTTGGCAATAAGTTTGTAACCCATGATAGTTTCAAAATAAATTTTCCTTTGAAAATGAGTTTATATGTTACCGACATTTCAGAAAACTTATATAATGAATTTAAACAAACAAACAAAACCAAATTAATATGTGCTCTTTGGCATGATTTAGCTATAGATTCAGACATAAGTAGCAATTTGATTCCAATCTGGTATAAGTTTCCAGTATCCATTTCTAATGCATTTGATGATATATTTTTTGAGAGAGAGAGAGAGAGAGAGAGCACAAGCAAAAGAGAGGGGCTGAGAGAGGGAGAGAGAGAGAGAGAAAGAGAGAATCTTGACCTGAGCCAAAATCAAGAGTCAGACACTCAACTGACTGACCACCCAGATGCCCCTAATCCATTTGATGATAAATGTTGAAGACATTGTAAGTTTGTAGATCATGTCTGTTGATATTCTTTCATTTTGTACAAAATACTCCGCTCCTCCAATTCTCCCAGGTATATACTTTGCAGGACAAAATTTTGTGGCCACTGAGGCATTTGGCAAAAGGAACATTGAATGAACATTTGAAAATATTTTTTTTATGTATCAGAGTTCTGAGACTGTAAAACTAAAGAAAGAGCCTAGGTATTCTTTTGGGTCAAGACTCAAAGAAACAAACATGGAGATGATATTAATGGAACACAAATGAAAAGAAGATAAAAAAGATGTCCATTTCTTTGAAATCTGAGATGGAAATTCAAAGTGTCCTATGTTTGTTGGATTACAAAGTGCTCTGCAGAATTCAAAATACTGGCCAAGAGTATTGCTTTGGTGATTTGTATTTCTACTCCCTGCAAAATATAAAGGATGAAACTTTTCTTTTAAGTAAAATATAGTCCTGCAAGATTATACCATAGGCCAACTTTTAAATGCAACTTAGAAACCTCAGTTGGGGCTTACAGGACAAGATCCATGGGTAAGAAGGCTGGGTTATAGGAGACATGAGATATTTTGTGAACTGCACTTAAATTTGGGAGTTACAGTTGTGAGTAGTTTAATCACTTTATTTAGCTAGATTTTCCAAAATCATTAAATATTCTCACCTGGAACATTTTATATTCATGTGTTTCCGTGCTATTAGATACTGACTCTAAAACCAGTCATTTACATATAGGTGAATATTTCTATATGAATATCTCTTGTCCATCTTGCCTCCTGCCGCATATAAGTGGCAGTGGCTCCCTTTAATTGAGAAGATGAGGCTGACATAGGTGAGCGAAGAAATCAACCCTCAAGCATAGCTTCACAAGCAGAAAGAGTGAAGCAGGTGTATAACATGCAAATATGCATATATCTGGATTAAGGGGTTTTGAGTCTGGGTCAGTGTTTCACAAGACTTTGCTCACATCAGAATGACCTAGATGGCTTGTTAAAATAGATGGCTGGGCCCCACCTAGAATTTCTGATTTAGTTAGATAGTGCATAGGGCTCTGTAAGTTGCATTTCTAACAAGTTCCTCTCTGATGCTGTTGCTGATGCATTTTGAAAATCACTGGTCTGTTGAAAGAATTTATAGATTCCTATGTAGCTAGGTCCACAGCTCTTATGTGCATCATGTCACATCTTCCAATTGTTACTATTCCTACTGTGTGAAAACTATGTGTCAGATCTTAAAAAACAAGAACAAACACAAACATACTCTTTCAGTTCAAACGGAGCAATTGGAAACAGGAGGCACTGAAGGAGTAAAAAGCAAAGAGGAAACTGGGGTTTATCCAGGGCCTGAGGTATCTATTTTTATTAATATTACTCCAGTTCTTTTTGGATCAGTAAGAAGAGACTACGTTAACCCAAATGTAGCATGAAACCAATTCATTGTTTTGATTTTATATAATCTTCTAAGATTTAAAGAATAATTAATATTTATTTATTTTAAGAGAGAGTGAGAGAAAGAGCGTGCACGTGCTCAAGTGGAGGAGGGACAGGGAGAGGGAGAGAAAGAATTCCAAGCAGGCTCCATGCTGTCCCCACGAACATGGCATGAGCTAAGCTGTGAGATCATGAACTGAGTGGAAATCAAGAGTTGGGTGCTTAATTGACTGAGCCACCCAGGTGTCCCTCTAAGATTTAATCTAAGAACACTTATGTACATAAAGGCTTTAAGGTGAATGTGTCTTATAGTTTTTCTGAAGGGTCATATTCAGAAGCTACTATACATCCATCATGAGTAGTGAATTTCAACCACTACTCTAGTGGATTTCAACCAAGACTCCAGTTACTTAGCTCTTCTTCCACAAGCTAATTCTGTACTTCTCAGAAAGCCTTTTAAATACTCAAGTGCCTCAGCTTTTCTATCTATATTTAAAGAAGAGGTCTCATTGCTTATTTTTTGTCAGGAATGTTGTATATAGCAAACATACACGTGATGGTCATGCAACTCTTTGAAAGGAGGCGCTAAAGAAATCCAAAAGACTGCATTAAAATCTTCTTAGATCTACTTTCCTATAGAATTCCTCGATTCTACTTCAAGGTTTGTTTATACAAAAAAAAAAAAATAAATTTTATTCAACTTTAAGGTAACCTTCAAAATATATTTTACCACAGCCCCCAAATCACTTCAGTTTTGTAAAATTAAACAATTGCCTACATCACTCAAATTCTAGGTCAGAGTTGCCATTTTGATTTCGGTGTCGCTTCTTAAAGACAGTTAACACCACTGGCAATGTAAGTATGAAAACAGCTTTGGAACAGAATTGTCTTTATTCAGCCTTCTCTCCATATGAAATCTGAAGCCAGACAATATCAGCAGTAGCATTTCTTGAATGCTAGAAGTAATGGAGAAGTCATGAAATGGGGCATTACCTCAGTAGTAAATTTCTACATTAGAAAAGCTCGGCTATCTGTGTTAAAAAAATTGACAAATAATACCCTCAGCTGGCACAAAACATTAAGTATGAAAAGCTCCTCTTTCCCACCTGCCCGCAAGAGACACTGCATTTGACTTAGTGAAACTAAATTCTTCTTCACTCCTTGTAGGTCACTGCCATTTACATACGCAGTATGATTTAAGGGAGGCAGGAACTGAGAGAGAAAGGAGAAAATCAGGGGTCCTGTTGGGTATTTAATAGCTGCATTCATACATTCATTCCCTATAATATTAAGTATCTCCTATATGCCAGACAATAATAATAAGAATATTATCAATAATATATTGATATATTAAACAGTAGCTATCTAGCAGATGCTATATGATCATATTACATGTATTACTTTATTTAATTATCCAACACTTTATAAGATAGATACTATTATTTTATCCATTTTCAGAGGTGAAGAAACCGAGGCTCAGATACCGCGAAACAACTTTTTCATGGTCATTCACCAAGCAATTGCTAGAGGCAGAAGCTTGTGCTCCAGACCGGGCTGTCCGAGTCCAGACTGCGGGCTCCTACTCCTGTGCTATATTGCCACTACACTGCAGGGTGCAGAGCTATGAAAATACAGTAAAGAACAAAACAGACACCATCCCTGCCCCAGAAAGCATATAGTTTTAACCTATCTGAGCTTTCGTGTCCTCTCTGCGGGCTGGGATAAGTTATGGCACAGTGTGCCTTTGTGACTAGATCTTTTATAAATCCCAGGCAATTAAACGAAGGCTTTAATGAAACCAGCACATGTAATTGGCAGAGTAATTTCTGAACATCTCTTGTCCTTGGGAAAATGCAGAGCAATCTCGGAGAGTTCACTGAACTTGAGCTCGTGCACTGAAATCTTGGGGTAAGGCTCCATCTAGGATAAGATGAAGCCATTAGAATGGACTATGTTTATATTCTTGACTTAAAAATTCTCCTTGTCAGAGGAGAGTCAGCTGTCAGATTCAACTTACTACAGGAAACCGTGGAAATGAAGTCTGTTTCTATAGCTCTCTCCCCTTGGGGACCCAGTGTCTCAAGACAAGTACATTTCCATTTGAAGAAATCCTTAAATGAATCCCACACCCCAAGGTAGGGGTTTGTTTACACTGTGCTGAGCCAGTTGCCTGGCTCCACAGTTAGGAGGGTTAATTCTAACACTGCTCACCTGCATCTCTCCAAACTAAGCCACTTCATTTTGTTTTTAATAATCTTTCCTTTTCATTAGCTACTTACTTCCTGCCCTCACACACCTATTTGTGTTTACTTTCTAGCCAGAAATTCTAACCAGTTGTGCATTTAGTTTAAAAAGGCAGCAACAACAATATAAAATGCACTTTTGTGGTTTCCTGTTGTTTTTTGCTATATCTCTTTCCTCCTTGGAAAGATACAGAAATGGCGGTTTAGAGAAATTAAGGCAGAATCAATCTCATATCCAAGGAAGTATGCAGAGTGAGAGAGGATAAGCCAGATTATAAAACAAGATTAAAGTATCCCAAAAATACGTGTCTGGTGCAAGAAAGATACTGTACTGAAGAGTCTGCACCCAAGAGACAGCACGTATAATTCTTTGACTCTATGAACAACGGGAGAGTTTCAACTTAACTGTAAACATCATCACTGATCTTTCTTTGCCGTTGTTTTTGTTGTTTTGTTACCCTGTCTGGCAGAAGCGTGAGCATGGAGACAAAACAGTAAATACAGCACTTTGTTTTTAACATAGAGGATTTTGCCTTGAATATCCACGAGGTTATATATGGAAGCTTCTTCAATAAGTCAGTCTTCAAAATTTTGTGAAGTACCTAATGTGTGTCAGGCACTGTCCTAAATCCCTGGAGAAGCTTACAGTCTAATTGGAGGAGACATAGAATGTATACTTGAGAATATAACTAAAGTGGGGCACCTGGCTGGCTTAGTCAGTGGAAAGTGTAACTTCTGATCTCACGGTTGTAAGTTCGAGCCCCACGCTGGGTGTAGAGGTGACTTAAAAAATTAAAATCTTAACAAATAATTAAAAAAAAAGAAAATACGATTACCGCATTAAAGCCTTTCTGATAGATTCTTCGTAGGGGCACTTTTTTCTACAAACATGTGCCCCAAGCTCATCCTGTAGTCTCTTAGCTTTCTAAAGGGTATCATAGGACCATAAGATACGCAAAATTTTCATCATAAATCTTGGCAAACAGATCAAGGATTCTCCTCTTTAACAAAACTGATCAAGTAGAATTAAAAAAAAAAAAAAAGCTTTGCTACATCGAACCATTGAAATAAGTTCAGCTATCTCATTGTCAAGTAATTTTTTAATTCTACATTATGATTGAACAGTGAAGAAAAAAAGAATAGAGGGAGATAGCTCTGACCTGGGAGCTAACACAATACATCTCAAAGAACTTCAAAGTAAAACAATTATCTCAGCAACAGGGAAGATTTGGCACCCCTTTGTTAGCCATTTATGTCACATGTGTAATACTTTGACATTAATTTAGAAACTGGCATTTCTAGCATCTTGCCATGTTGCCCGGATATTTCTGTCTCGATAATTTATTGATTATATTATTGTAATGAGTTGGCCAGTGACTCAGTTATGAAGAAATTATAACTAAATTTGCCCGAGAGAAGTAATGAACAAACCTTCAGAATTCTTATATGCATGTTTCATATCCCTGTCATGTTAACACTTACCTATTTTGTAGCTTGATATTAGCTCATGCTTTTCAATGTGAATCAGAAGCTGTAATGCTTTGATGTTATATGGCACTTAACCACATTGACTGGTGCTTAAAATATAGTAAAAAATCCTCCCCAGTTATAAAAAATACTAAAAAACTAGATAAGTGCAATGTTGACTCTTGGTTACTTTCCTGAAAATGCTCGTGGGTATCTAGTTTGTATGTATTTAAAATTTAAAAGTAGGCTTCCTGCCCAATCTGGGGCTTGAACTCACGACCCTGAGATCAAGAATCGGCACGCTCTGCCAACTGAGCCAGTCATGCGCCTTGGTGTCTACCTTTTAAAACCCCGTCTTTGGGCAATTTTGGCAATTATCTTTCAGTGGCCGATACACTGACCCATTAGGTGAGAGGTAACTGCGTAAATGACTGTAAGCCTGTTCTTAAATTGCGAGTCAACCATAAGGCAGTTTGTCAGGAGGTATAACCGTGTGTGGCTCTGAGTTCAGAACATGCAAACCTCCCACACGAACTGCTTGTTGGGGATGTGTTTTCATGGTCATAAGTTCCTTTCCCGCATGTTTTGTTTGGTGTTGTCTGTGCACGGAACACATCCGCTAGCGCTGCCTGGTCTCTGACATGTAGCCTCCAGTGTGCATCATCACCTCCACCTCCTGAAATGGTTAGCACGCTATGGAGGTGAATTCCCTTCTGTCTGTGCTTTGTTTTTCTAAGTCTTCTGTTCAAAACCTCCCCCAACCTGTGCTACAGAAGGAATATTTGCCACTTGCTAAGATGTAGAAAACTGATGCTGGCAGTTAACAGTTTCCGTGCCACACGGTCAGCATTCAGAGAATGGGTGCACAGCAGCTCCAGGCTGTCGCAAGCTGGGGCAATATCTTATAAGACCCTGTGTGCCAAGTTATGCGAGGTGGATTAGATAATGTGAATCATCATGTTATCTCATAGCTCCTATTCCAGCGTGATCTTGACATTATGGCTGGTTAACTATTATTGATGAAATAATCATGTTCCTAAAATAAACCACGAGCATTCTTCAAAAACAATTTTCCAAAAGTAAACAGGAACCACAGATGACAGTCTTGCATCAAGGCTATGAGTCTTTTCTCTTTACCAGATTTGTTTTTACTGTACTTTACAAGTGGATCAAGCGTTTAGTGTATTGGGAGGAAGGTATTAAGCTGCATAAAATACTCCATTCAAAGAAGATAAATACACATTGTGCTATCCTTAACACTGTATATCCACCAGTAACTCCAACCTGGTAGTTATTTTTTGCGGTTAAGGCACTTGTTTTTATGGGTTTGCTTTGTTTTATCTGGTTTTAAGCAATCGAGCCAATTTTAAAAAGTCATCTTACTCTATGTACCCTCTCACCCAGTGTTGCCAGCTGTGGTGTGTGCTGTGCGGTTAACACTGCATCATTTTAATACTTGACATAATGCTTTCTAGCAACTAAAATTTCAAGGAGATCACATTTATTTTAAGATAATTATAAAATTATTGTGATGCAAGCCAAGCAGATCACTCTCGTTTGCTAAAGCCAAGATTTTCTGTCCATCAGGATTACCCTTTTGCATATATTTCGTGTGTGATAAAATAACATAGGTCTTGTGGTAGTCATTCCTGCACTTAATTAGATATTCCATCAATGTATAAAACGTTTGAATATCCTTTGCTCCCAATAAAAGTATCAGTACTTCCATAATCACTAGTAGGTTATGAGTGGAAATTTAAGTTAATTTCTTCTTAAATCATACATGTTCACGTTGTAAGGATACCCATGTTTAATCATAGAAGACCTCTGCGATTAGAAGAGAATAAAGAATATTTGCGGCACTAGGGAAACAGAGGCTAACACCTTGATGTATATTAGCTTTGTTTCTTTGGGAGTTTGGCCAGCAGATTATGAATTGTGAAATCTTTGCCATCTCTTTGTAAGAAAGCCAAAAGAATAGCTTGCGATGTAGAATTTGTAAAAGGAAATTGTCTTATTCACTTTTGCTGTGACTGACAGTTTCATTGTAGAATGTGCCATTTCATTTTATCTTCAATCTACAGATTTTAAAGTGGATTTGCTTTCTAACCCATAAATAAGTTATAATAATTAGAGACTCATTCGTACAATAATAGTATGAAGTCAAATGCATTGCCCTTATTTCTTGGTTTCTAGATGCTAAAGTGTATGTTTAGCTGTTATCAGAATATGGATTTATAAGAGAATGGACCTAAAATGTGAGAAAAATGACAGTGATATTTTGAGTGATTTTCAGCCAACTATTTTTTTTTCGTTTAGAAAATATACATTAAAAAGGAGTGAGTAAATTGATTAATATTCAACAGGATGAGTGTCTTTCCTTTTCTTTAAATATGTGATAGGAGACTCGCTCTTTCTTTTTTTATCTATTTATTAATTTTTTGTTGTTAACTGTGCTGCCAGGAAATTCTTCCTGAAATTGACCCTAAATCTAGTTTTATCCATTTTAAGCCTTGCTTGAACCAGGGCTGGAGAAAAAAATGTTTTTCTTTTTTTTATTACTGTGTAATAAATTCAGGGTTTCTTATGAAAAGTTGGGATTCAGCCTGAGTTAGGCTCCATTTCTCTCCTCTCAGAGTGTTCATCTGGGTAATGAATGTGTCTAATTCTTTTTTATAAAAGTTTCTTTATTTTGGGAGAGAAAGAAAGAACATGAGAGGGGAGGGGCAGAAAGAAGGAGAGAGAGAATCCCAAGCAGGCTTTCATGCCGTTAGTGCAGAGCCCAACGCAGGGCTAGATCTCACGAACCCTGAGACCATGACCTGAGCTTAGATCAAGAGTCAAACGCTTAATGGACTGAGCCACCCAGGTGCCCTGGTAACCCATGTATTTAAATGTTGCTAACTGAGCATTTTATCTTCCTAGATCTTTCAGCAAAGTTTGACAAAGTTGACCATTGCCTCCTCCATACACTTTCTTCTTCTTGACCATGACCTCCTAGTTTTCCTCCTAGCTTGGTAGTATGTCCTTCTCATTACCCTTTGCTAGTTATTCTATTACTTGAACACCAAATGTCAGATTGTTTCTCAAAACTTGGCTCTTCTTTTTAATCTATACACACTGCCTCGGTCATTTCTTCTAGCTCCCTGGTATCTTTAGTACCATTTTTGGGAAGCACATGGCTCTCAAGTCTTTCTCTCTGATCACAAGTTCCTCACACACACCAGACCCCTGAATCTAATAGCCTTCTGGACACCTCTGCTTAGATGGCAGTAGCATCTACAAATCAAAGGGGCCAAATGGGTAACTTTTCGGTTTGTCATTCCATGTGTGCACCCTCTGGATCTTCCCTATCAGAGTGCACAGAGCTACTATTTACTTGCTTGCTAAAACCAAAACGCTCTGAGTTATCCTTGGTTACACTCTTTCCCTCAGTTTGAGCTGCTGCTAACCCGTCAGGACCATAGCTGTTCTTCTGGCAAAGCATATGAGACAGTTCTTGTCCTTCAGAGTTAGAACTTTCTCCTAACAGTTCAAACCAGTGTAGATACCCAGTTGTTTTCCATTCTGTCATAGCAGTTTAATTATCTGAATCGTGCTCATCTCTGTCTGAGACTTATTTGTTATTTGTGGCTAGTTTTTGTCTTTTTCCCTGACCATCGTGAGGCATTTAGCACAAAAGTTGTTGAGTGAGTGAACGTTTGCTCGTTTGTTCATTCATGCATAAACACCTGTTGGGGATCATCCGTGTTCCAGGTCCTGTGTTCAGGATATAGAGACGACTGCCTGCCCTCAGTGGGTTCACCTTTTAGTGCGGGCATCTGCCATACAAAGGGACAATCCCTGGACAAGTGTAAAGAATGACATGGGGAAGCTTAAAAGTGCAGACGCCGCTTAGTACGGGATGCGGTTAACTCTTAAGGGCGAGCGTGGAGTTGCAGGAATCCCAGTAGACGGATGATTTACTTGGGTTTTAAAAGATGAAATGGGATTTTCAAGCAAATAATGGGAAAAGAAGAGGGATTTCCAGAGTGAGATACTAGCATAGGCCACATCACAAAAGTATGCGGCGTCTGGGGCACGTCTGCAAGCATTTGTTCCTGCCGAAGCGTGGAATGCACACGGAGAATGGAGGGAATCGAGCTAGAAAGGCGAGCCGTGAGCAGCAAGGGCCTGATTTTTCCTATTAGGGAGATTAGACTTCATCCTGTGAGTAGACTAATGAATTTTGACAGTTTTTAAGTCGGCAAGAAAGATGTTTACATTTTAATTTTAGAAAGTTTTTTTTTTCCTTAAGCTATAGTATGGCAGAGGGATTTAGAGGCAAGGAGCCCAGGTCAGAGGGCAGAGGTGAGACAATAGATGAAAGTTTGAATGAGGCAAACCTTTGGGGGAAGAAAGATATAGAAATGGGGAAAGACGTTGAAGGTAAACTCTCGTATTTGGTAGTCTGTCTGAATGCAGAGTGGTTGGAGTGGGAATGAAGGACAGGGGATGACACCAAGGTTTCTCTCCCCCTGGGGTGACACTAACCCAAAACAGAGGGTACAAAAGGAGATTGAGTGATTGTATATTGCATAAATCTATCTAGACATATAGATACATATACCTATTATATCTTTAGTTCTCCATGTATCTGGACAGAGAGAGTCACTGTGCTTGAGATTCTCTCTCTCTCTCTCTCTCTTTAAAAACGAGTTTAAGTATTAGACTTCCCAAGCTGGAGGATTTACAGGAAATCCACTGCGGTGTAAAAAAAATCGGAATTTATGTTCACATCTCAAAGTCTAGGCCTGGTTTTGCCACCAGCTAAGTGTGTGATTGTGTCACTTCTCTGCTTTAATTTCCTCACTTCTGTCATTCTGATGCCAGGATATTATTTCCAAGAGAAAGTTACCTTACTACTTTAAGTCTTTTTTACTCCAACATATATTCCAGATCCTCCATCATTATCCATGCACTCAAAGGATAATAGAGTTCTAGGTCTTAGAAGGAGAGCAGTTAAACCAAGTCCCCACCTTCCTCACCCCTGATGTCTGTTGAGGAAACAGAGGTCCACAGAGTTTGGTTGTTGCAGTGAGTTTATGCGGGGCTGAGCACTGGAACCTAGAAGTCCAAATGTCTAATACACCATCCTGACCTTCTTCTCGATGTAATGATCCACATTACCCCTAATTCTGACTCCCCTGTGGTCCTAAAGCCCCATATAACTTTGGACATTTGGAAGATACAACTCCTTCTTTGTCCCTTTCGGGACTAGGACTGTGGTGACGATGGGAGGAGAGGGAAGTCCACTGCTGCCTATCTCTGGTCCTTCCAGGGCTTCGGCGTGACTTAGCGTAGCTCTCGTCACTTAGGGTTTGCTTGAGAGAGACCCTGCCCTTTACTCTTTCCTGTGTTCATATTCTTTTTGCTAAACTTTCTACTAAAACCAGACCCAGATAGAGTAACGTGTGATTGTAAAGGAAGAGGGTCAACTTTAGTTCTGACACATATTTGCACATCCTGGGGTTTTAAACAAACAAAATGAGTGTTCGTTGCTGATTCATGTTTTCCTTTTGGTCCCTGGATCCTTTTCTGCTCCAGTCATGTGACATGCACCATGGTGACTTTCATCCTATAATGCATTCTGGGTTCTCCTAAATCTTAAAGCACTTTATAAAAATAAAACCATAGGTCTCATTTTTTCTGATGAAGAGAGAAAGGCATAGAGAGGTTTTACAAAGTGATACAACAAACAAAGGAGGAAAAAGAATCCAGGATCATTTTTTTTTTCTCTCTCCATTAAATGATACTCTCTCTTATGCTTTTCTGTTGTCAAAAGCCCTCTCTACATTCTGTATTGTTAGGTCATCATCTCCTATAGTTTGCACAATACGCTGTATTATGGATCGCTCACAAAGCAGCAGATATGAATTCTTTATAATGGATTTATTCTTTTCAATTTTTTGTCATCTTTGGGCTTAATAGAAATAGTGCAGCATGTTATATTGTGTGATCTGTTCCTAAATAGATAAAAGATTTCTGTGTTTTGAAGGAAACATTTATATTGGTTAATTTGCTGCATTGCCTGCAGGAATGTTAGTCTGTAGGAGGAAAACAACTGTTTCCTGACAAGATTTTCCTTAACTCTGCTAGCAACTCTTACTTTAACAGTAAAATAAAATAAAGAGAAGTAATGCACAAACAATTAAGGAAAGGTATCTTCAGGCATGTTTACCGCCCCTCAGACAGGACATCTAAGATTATGAGATTCAAAAGTATCTTTTCTTACATGAAGAGAGGCTCTTTCTTAATTCCCTTCCCAGCTCGTAAGCCACCACACTACGGTGCTGTGAGTGTGCAAACGTGAACCTAGACATCCCCTCCCTGGATATCATGTTCCCTGCCTGCGCTTTGGAGAGTCACAAGTCTAACTATAATAGAAACAGAATATGTGCTTTCCTTTAAGAAATTAAACGCCACTGTCCACAATGTGCAAAAGACTGTGAAATTGAAAGTGTGTCCCCGGAGTGGATAAAAAAAATAATAATAAGTGGCAATTCAAAAACAGACTACTGGCAAATAATCAATTATCTTCTGAATTACTATACAAAACTTCAGTTCATTTTGCCAGCCTGTTGGGGAAAGAGCCCACACAGGAGGCTGTCCGCTTAGACTGGGGACTTGTTTTCAATTTAGTTCCCGGGTACCTTCACGGGAAACATCGACTGACTGGCCGAGCAGCTGGCGTGATGCAATGTGGAGCTCACGTTAATTGGTTGGCGGAACTAACTGCGAAACAGCAAACTCATCCAGGAAAGAAATCGGTTGCCTGTTTCATCTTTGTGTTTATAGTGTGACTCTCATAGCTTAATTTTTCAAACTGGGGCAACAGTTAAACTTGCCTAAATATTGAAGACTGGGTGAGTCTTTGCTGGGACAGCACTGTTTTATGAACTCGAGTGGAATCTTTTTGGCTACCAGATGGATTTAGAGTTGGCTTAAGCCTCGGAAAACAGGAAAAGAAATGATGTTTCACTACTGGCTGCTCATATAGAGGAAACGGGTAGAATGTAGACTATTTGGGCAGGATGCCTATGATTAATAAATGGGGCAGGGGAAGTGCTAAGGGCTGCCTGGCTGAGGTTTTGTGTCAGGACAATTTTAAGTGAACCATAAAATGTATTGTATTAGAGCTTAATAAGCAAGGAACATTTCTGATGACTTCCCAGAAATATAGGCCCATGGAAACATGTGAAAGTATTCAGCATTTCTATAAATGAAGAAGAGTATCATAGATGAAGCAGTTTTGGCTACGAGCTGAAAGAGAGACTATACCGGAAGAAAATACTGCAGCAGAAAGATCTTCAATTCTCATTGCCCTTGTTTACTTTTTATTTTTAAATGCTTATCTATTTATTGACAGAGAGAGAGAGAGAGAATCTCTGTACTGATAGTGCAGAGCCTGTTGCAGGGCTCAATCCCACAAACCCATGAGATTATGACCTGAACCAAAATCAAGAGTCCCACACTCAATGAACTGAACCACTCAGGTGCCCTTCCCTTGTTTACTTTTTAAAATGGGAAGAAAACTTACCATTTTCAAAATCTTGCCAGAGTTTAAGTTCCTTTAATACAGAATACAGGAGGGGCACCTGGATGGCTCAGTCAGTTAGGCACTGACTTCAGCTCAGGTCATGATCTCATGGCTCATGAGTTCAAGCCCCACATCAGGCTCTGAGCATCAGCCTCTGTGCTGACAGCTCAGAGCCTGAAGCCTGCTTCAGATTCTGTGTCTCCCTCTCTCTCTGCACCTCCCCCACTCATGCTATGTCTCTCTCTCAAAAATAATATAAACATTAAAAAAATACAGAGTACAGGATATCCACTCCTTAATAAAAACCACTTCCCTGCCCTAGACCAGTCAGTCCTGACTATACCCAGCCTGATCCCTACCACACACGTGCACATGCATGTAGCCACACCCATTTACAGATGAGAACACAGATGCTAATTGACCAACAAGGACAGATGAGTAATACATGGAAGTACTGGGAGTTATCAGGTCATGGTTAGACATTATACATGCTATCTCTGTTACAGCTTGTAAGTCACTTTGTCTATAGGCCAAAGAATAAACACTCTTTTTTACTGACGTTTGAAATCAGAACAGTTATTCCACAGGCTGCTAATTCCTTCTTCTATGGTATACTTATTCTTCATCTAGTCTCGAGGCACTCATTAAAAAACATTTTCAGGGGGCACCTGGATGGCTCAGTCCATCCAGGCTTAGCTCAGTCAGTTAAGCTTCCGACTTCACCTCAGGCCTCTTTCGGTTTGTGGATTTGAGTCCTACATCAGACTCTGTGCTGACCACTTGGAGCCTGGAGTCTGCTCCGGATTCTGTGTGTGTGTCTCTCTCTCTGTGCCTCTTCCCTGCTCATGCGCTCTCTCTCTTTCTCTCAAAAATAAATAAACGTTAAAAAAATTAAATACAGGGGAGCCTGGGTGGCTCAGTTGGTTAAGCGTCCAACTTTGGCTCAGATCATGATCTTGCAGTTTGTTAAGTTCAAGCTCTGTGCTGACAGCTCGGAGCCTGAAGCCTGCTTCGGATTCTGCGTCCCACTCTCTCTCTGACCTTCCTCTTCCTGTGCACTGTCTCTCTTTCTCTACCCCCCCAAAATAAATAAATAAACATCTTTTAAAAATTAAAAACAAACACTTTTAAGTAGTTAATACATATGCATGGTTGAAGGAGAGGAGGAAGAGGAAGAAGGAGAAGCAGCAGCAGCAGCAGAAGAGAAAAACGAAGAATTAGAAGAAGATGAAGACGACAGTGGCCAACAGGATGAAGGCCTGTACAGTGAAAATACATCTGCATCCTTCCCTGCTCTGTGGTACCCACCTCAGTGGTACCCACTTCCCCAGTTTCTTATGTATTCTTTCTAAGTTTAAGACTCTTTGGGGAAAAAAAAAAAAAAGACTCTTTGTATATACAAACATTTATGTATACCTTCCACTACTTTCCTGGTTTATACAGATGGTAGCACATACCACACAGTTTGTCTCATTGCTTATTTTCACTCTGGCTATTAGCAAAAGTCTCAGTTGGGTCTGCCGAGTCCACCAGAGGTGAAATTATTTGCTGTGTTGCAATAGGAGAGGCTCCATGAAATTAAGTCTTGACTTGGCTCTTTCTCAACTTCCAAAGAATAGAATATTCTCTCTTTGTATCTCGCAGGCATTATTAATTGATATGTTGTCAGCACTTCCATAAATATTTCTATGCTGTAGTGATTTTTCTCATTGAAATGTATGCTGTGACAATTCAGCACATTTCTCTACCTATTAGATCAGATAGCATCAGTGAGAAGAGAGTGAAGCAACTCTTACTAGGTACATCAATTCTTTCATGCCTAAATTACATTACACTGCATTGACTACTATTATTAAAGTTTGGAATAATACAGCCCTACAGAACCATTTAGGCTACCCTGAGCCCTTGAGAGAACTGATAAATCTCTAAAGAGGGAGGGAGGTGACTCTTTTTATACAATAAGATCAAAATTGTGAGGAGTCATTTTTCACTTAATCCTTCAATATTTATAGAATATTATAATATTCTGCCCCCTTTCTTCATAATTTTCTTGCTTATTAGTACATCAACAACTGAATTTGAGAGTTCCAAAGCCCATTTTTTTTTGAAATCTTTGTGTTTTGATATTATGACTGACATTGGGTTTTAGTGCACAGTGGTCAGGCATACCGGGTGTTTCATTGACAACCTCTGCGAATTTCGGGGATTTTTGCTACCCAACAAGTGAAAACAATCTACCATTGTAAGATGCTTTTAAAAAGTCTATTCTTGTTTGCTTTTTAAAAAAAACAGGTGATTTCTACCCTCTCATAGATTGACCAAAATATTTCAGACCACTTAATGCCACTCTGGGACTAATTTTAAAAAATGAGTTTTCATTAGATTAGATATAAGGTTTTGTTCAACATCTGATGAAAACCTGGGTCCATTATTAGGCTCCTTGAAGGCTCTGTTTGCTCGAGTTTGTGGATCATATCTTCCAATTCAGAAGAGTATCCAGTTCAATTTTGCACATAGAAACACATTGGTAATGCATTTAGAGAATGCTTTGGATTCCCAAGGACAGCAGTTCCTAGAAATTTAGATTGGCAATTGGAGTTAATATAGTAGTTCCACTCAAATTGTTGCGTAAATGATAGTGATGACAACAGAACAGGAGTCTTCCAGAGGGTCTTCCCCAAAATATTTCTGCTTAGTTTGTTCTGTTCTCATTTTCATCATCTTGTTTCTCAAATTGTTTCCAAAAAGCTAATTTGAGTTTTTGAACAAATTTGTTGAGCTTATTTATCATTCCTTCTTTATATTTGTATTTTGCATAATTAGCATAGAATGCGTGGATATTTCATAAAGAAGATGTTCATGAACTTGGCCAGGTACGGAGGGAGGATTCATTTGTGGGTATAGGTGGTGTGGTTGCTTTGACTCTTTTCTGGCTCTGAAGCAATTTGTTGGATGAGCATTCAAGAACACTCACAGAATAATGTAATGAAAGAACTGACGCACCTAAGAGTTGCTTCACTCTCTTCTCACTGATGACCTGTAAGGGCAGGCATGAGATCTAGAAAGGGAAGATGTTTCCAGGAAGGGCTGGTAATCTTCAGTGTGCCCCTATGTCTTTGAGGCCAGACCGGTGGAATTTGCCACCGCCTAGATTCTATCACTCAGTCCCGCTCTAGAGGCAAACATCCCCAGAATGGCCCCATGCAGTGCCTACAGGGTTCTATGTTTTAAGGAATAACTTATGTAACACTGGCAATGGGTTCCAAAGACGACCCTAGTAATATCTATGTTCCAAAGGACAAATTACTCCTCCCAAGAAAGAGAGTACTAGGATTTTTTTATGTATTTATTTTCTAAAGATCCTGATGATGATGGTTTTCTAGTCCTTCCCTCTTTTCTTTAGTAGCTCCTAGAGCTCACTGCCTCTCAGGTAACACCTGGAATAGGAAAATGGTATTGCTACTCCCGGGTGGTAAGTTTATTTTAAACCTGGGGAAATGAGCTCCAACTGCAGTTTTCACTTCATTCTTTAGCTTCCAAATCACAAAATTATTATATATATCTATAGATTTCAGAATATCAAGTTGAGTACATTGTGTACCATATATTCTATTACATAGTTGTGAAATCTTTGTATTGAAGTAGAAATAATTCCCCTTATGTGCTACTACACTACTTGGCCTGACCTACTAAAAGTGTGTAATAGGAATGGCACCTTCCTCTTACCACCATGGTCTGGCCAAGTGAAAGAACTCGTTGCTGGATACATACAGGTTTCTCTTAATTGCACTAGTCTTCTGCTTTGGCTTATGTTACTACTATAAAATTCTTGAATTTTCAGTTTTGCTCAGATAACTTTGGGAGAACACCATCTAAACACACATACTTATGTGCGTGCACACCACACACACACACACACACACACACACACACACGCGCCCATCTGTCTGAAATACTGATCCTTGACACACCCCAACATTACACAAGGATATGCCTTTCTGACACATTCTATGCATTTTATGCTAAAATATTCCATTGGAATTTATCAGTGTTTGTTTTCAGGCTACTCATTTATCATTACAGACCTGCTGTACCATCCCTGCTAGTTAAATTTGTTGAGAGTGAGGAGGATTCCTAAAACAGAGTTCTATGATAGCTTCAAATTGAGCTTAATAACAATTAATGGGGATTAGGGGAAGTGGTCTTGACATCAAAATAGCACTAGATTTCCTATCTTCGCTGGAAATATTTCCTTTTTGGAACTCTTCCTTCATCATTATAAGAAATGAGATCTTCCTTGGCATTCATTTGTGGGGTTTTTTGTTTGTTTTGTTTTGTTTTGTTTTTCCTCCTGGAGTGAGGTCTAGTGAAACTAGATTCTTTGGGTGGACAAAAGAGAAGTACAGATTTCTTATTGTTTATTTTCAATCAACTGGATGTTTAAAGATGGTCTTCTTTATGTTTTCCATTTACAGTATATACCTGCTTATCCATATACCTTCAGATCAATAAAAGAGTAGATATTTAAAAGTATCTGTGGTAGCCAGCAGCTAGAATCATGCCAGGCATCTTTACATTTTAAATTCTTCCTGGGCTCTAGAGGTAGATGAGGCCAACTTTCCTTTTGACTCAGCAGGCAAGTTTTACTATGATAAGAGTATTGCTATTTTAAAAAGCAGCTCTTGACAATCTAACTCCAGAAAGCATTCCCACCCTGTGAAATAGTACAGAGGCACCTGCTTCCTTATTGATGAAACACTGGAAAATAATGCCTGTTAGAAGCAATTTTAATCATTTGGTAGCGCAGCTTCTGACGCCTCTGGAGGTTTCTAACCCAAAACCCATGCCCGATCTACTGCCCCAGTTTTTCCGATTGGGCAGGTAAAAGCAATCTAATCGTCTCAGGCTTGGCACACAACGGAAATTTGGCTTGATGAACCCCTTAAGAGTGGGGTCTAACATGGCTGGATTCATTCTAAGAATACATCTGGCCTTTCAGGTTTTATGGGATACCTTCCTATTTTTCTCACAGCTGCATTATCACCAAAGTTCCACTTCTAATCTAGTTCTGATTTAGAGTGACATGTCATAGTACTCTCCCTAAAGCTTCTGGATATTTACAATTCTTGATCTCCAATAAACAGTACCCGGTGATTATTCATCAGCATCAAGAAAAAGTTTATGATTGGATATCTCTAAGGGTAAGAGACAGCAACCTGTGTATAATATTGATTAATTAATAATCTTACAGATTTATTTATTTTGTATAGGAATAATCTTGAGGAGATACAATTTGTTGTTAACACTAGTTCCTTATCTGATTATTTGCAAAAGAAAAACAACTTATTCCTAATCTGAGTCATTTGCTCCAAGACAGGATTCTTAACCTTGATCAAATTTGACATTTTTGAAAGAGTTGTTGTAAAAGGTTTTAAAGAAGCAATGCAAGTCTCCCTAGATCAGGTCACTTACTCTAAGTACTCTAGAATATTAGTGGGACCTGAAATGTCTCTGCTGCCTGTAGTGTATAAGGAAGGAATTACCTTTGCAAGTGAAGATCTGTGTGTGTGTGTGTGTGTGTGTGTGTGTGTGTGTGTGTGTGTACACACTCGTGCACACAATATGTTTCATTATAGAAGGCATTATAGGGGCGCCTGGGTGGCTTAGTCGGTTAAGCGTCCGACTTTCGCTTAGGTCATGCTCGCGGTTCGTGGGTTCGAGCCCCGGTGCGGGCTCTGTGCTGACTGCCAGCTCGGAGCCTGGAGCCTGTTTCGGAGTCTGTGTCTCCCTCTCTCTCTGACCCTCCCCTGCTCACGCTGTCTCTCTCTCTCTCTCTCCTAAAAATAAAAAAAAATAAAAATAAAAAAAAAAAAAAGGCATTATAAACATTAGAGCTTGTACCACACATTTCTCTATGAGAAACAAAGCCATATATGTGGGAAAAAGATAGCATCAGCCTCAAGGATCTGGAATGTATCAGATTTTCCAATATAATGTATCAAAATCAATGTATCAGTCATGAATTATAAAAATGTGATTATCTTTTCAGTGGGGAAGATATGAATAGTGACAAAAGGTAGTGGCAGAACTTGATGGTGGAGGTTAGGAACATGGAGGGAGTGTGGTATTCAAAATGAGACTTGTGGACACTGTAGTTTTCGGTATCTTTTTATATTCATATCAGCCCTTGGTTTAGCAAGACATCTATTCACGTTTGAGTTGACAACCATAGACTGTTTAGGTAACATTGGACAAAGGCCTTAAAAACATTGTTTTTAAAACCTGTTGCCTTTCTGTGATTTTCAGAACAAAGGAAAAAGAAAAAAAAAAGTGTCTAAAAATGGTCCTAAAATAAATAGTAAGAAAAAAAATAAAAGTTAAAAAAAAAAAGACATCAGTTTAACAGTCAGTTAACAGTCAGTTAAGCATTGTCCCACTTTGCTTAGATCATGATCTCGCCGTCTGTGAGTTCAAGCCCCGTGTTGGGCTCCGTGCTGACAGCTCAGAGCCTGGAGCCTGCTTCACACTCTGTGTCTCCCTCACTCTCTGTCCCTCCTCTGCTCATGCTCTGTCTCTCTCTCTCTCAAAAATAAATAAACATTAAAAAAAAGAAAAACCTCCTGAAAAGTAACTTTCTGTTGCCTAAAATCCATTTTTCATTTTGCACTGGCTCCCAGCTTATGGACCAAGATTCATTGGTAAGAGGAAAGAATTGCTCTGAATAAGCTAAGGTTACATAAATATTTTAAAATTGTGTACTTAGATAACTTTCAGATATAAAACATTAGCAATGATATTTTAAAATATTAATACTAATGTCTTAAGGTAATCAATAAATCACAAAATACACTGAAACCATAATTTGGTCCTAGAAAAACTGATAATATTATTGCCCCACAATTTTATCCATACTGGAAGTAGTGATATAGGAAACTTTAAATAAAGCTTCATTTGTTTTTCAATTTCTCCTTCTTAAGTCTTTTTGTTGTCTTGTAGCAACTTTATAATGTATTTTAGTAGGAGGAAATAATGCATAATTCTCAAAACCTAGACCGAATAGTTAACAAGGCTAGGGACTGTGCTTATTTTTATTTACCACTGCATTTTCAGTCCCTAATACAGGGCCAGGAATGTGATAGAAATAGTTAATATTTAATTGAGTACTTATTATGTATGAGTAATTGTTCTGAGCACAGTACATATATTAGCTCATTTAATCTTCAGATCAATCCTACAAGGTAGGTGCCACTTTACACATGAGAAAACTGAGGCACAGACTGATGAAAGATATTGCCAGAGGTCACGTGATTAGTACATACTAAGATTAAAATCCAAACTCTGGAAATCTGGCTCCAGACTTTGTCTCTTCATAACTGTGATGCTAGACTATGTATTAGACATTCAACTTTAAATGCTGAATGAAGGGGCGCTTGGGTGGCTCAGTCAGTTAAGCGTCTGACTTCGGCTCAGGTCATGATCACACAGTTTGTGGGTTCGAGCGTGGATGTCGCACTCTGTGCTGACAGCCAGCTCAGAGCCTGGAGCCTGCTTCACATTCTGTGAGTCTCTCTCTCTGACCCTCGCCTGCTCGCGCTGTCTCTCTCTCTCTCTCTCTCTCTCTCTCTCTCTCTCTCAGAAATAAATTTAAAAAATTTTTTAAAATGCTGAATGAATAAAACAGGGAGGGAGACAAACCATAAGAGACTCTTAAATACGGAGAACAAACTGAGGGTGGATAAGAGGGGTGGGGGAAAAGGGAAAATGAGTGATGGGCATTGAGGAGGGCACTTGGTGGGATGAGCACCAGGTGTTGTATGTAAGCGATGAGCCACAGGAATCTATCCTAGAAACCAAGAGCACAATTGACACACTGTTAGCCAATTTGACAATAAATTTGTTAAAAAGAAAAGAAAAGAATGGAAGTGAGTAAACATGAAAATCTGTTAGTGGTCATTGCCTGAAGGTTTTCGAAAAAAAGCACGATGGCACAGGACACATATACTTACTAAAGCAAGGTGGGTGTGGTTGTGTGTGAGAGGGCATGTGGGAAGACAAGCAGTTTGAATGAATTTAGGTCTTTATGAGTTCTTCGAGCTCATTTATGTACATAATTATCCAGTATTTATTGAGCTTATGATGAGCCTGATACTGTTTTTCAAGAACTCCCTTCAAATTAATACTTATGAGTCACATGTGAGAGGCCAATAAAAAGACTAGATCTTAGTAAGAAGGAAAAAGAATTGATCAAAATATTTGTCTCAGGCAAAATCAATTAGCATTCTTTGTGCTGTAGTAATTGGTCAATTCCTATATGTGCTGCTTTGCCAATGTCACTCATTTCTTACAATTTCTAGTTTTCTTAACCAACAAAATAGCAATGATGATTAGAATAGGGTTTGAGAACCTCTAAAAATTAATCAGCAAATACAGACACTTTTGAAAAACACTTTTGGATCATAGGGTATGGAAGTTCAAAGGGTGCTTGTGAGGTCCGAGAGATGGGAGTGGGAATAATTCATACTTCTTAAAAAGCAAAAAGTAGGGACGCCTGGGTGGCTTAGTTGGTTAAGCCTCTGACTTGGGCTCAGGTCACGATCTCACAGTTCATGGGTTCGAGCCTCATGTTGGGCTCTGTGCTGACAGCTCAGAGCCTGGAGCCTGTTTCACATTCTGTGTCTCCCCCTCTCTCTGCCCCTCCCCCACTCATGCTCTGTCTCTCTCTGTCTCAAAAATAAACTATAAAAAAAGTGCAAAAGTATCTGAACTTTTTTTTTTAATGTTTACTTATTTATTTTTGAGAAGGAGAGTGTGAGCAGGGGAGGGACAGAGGTAGAGAGAGGGAGGGAGACAATCCCAGGCAGGCTCCACACTGTCAGCACAGAGCCTGACGTGGGGCTTGTTCTCAAGAACCAAGAGCATGAGCAGAAACCAAGAGTCGGACACTTAACTGACTGAGACACCCAGGCGCCCCCTGAACGTTTTTAATAGGCTAGATGCTAGCTACATTAAGCAAGATTTTTAACTATGTAAACACGGAGATTGAGATACTATGTTATTGCCTAAGTTTGGGTGAATATATTTGCTCATAGTAATTTCAGAGTAGTCTGCTGATCAGTTTATCTAATATTTTGGTAAAATACATTAACAGTGTAGAAGATCCTATTCCTCACAACTGATTTTCCAGGTTGATTCTTAACATCTTTATCTGGGGAAAGTGTGTGTGAGTGTGTGTGAGTTAATGGATCTCTTCCTGTCACTTTCCTCTCCTTTGTGGAATTCTCTTCTCTGAATTGCCTGACACTAAGTGATATAAATTTTTAAATATAGGCAGAAAAGCTGTTATTTTTTATTTAGCTTTTACTGTGTAATGGAATTTGTGACAAGATTATTTGCTACAAAGTTATTTCGTGTCTTGATTAGTGTTCTTTGTAAAGGACCCCGAGATATGTGTACAAAAGGCGCTGTATGAGCTGTGAATAGAGGGGCAAATGGCCTTCATTCAAATATAGCCAAGTAGTCATTACCAAAGTTTTAAGCAATTTGATCTGCCTAACTAGAGGCCTGACAACAGTAATTGTGCATGTCCTTAAACGATAGCTGTATACATTTTGATCAGTGAATACCCGAAGTTCACTTTAAAAGAGGCAATTATTACTAGGTATAAGTTTTGCTTGAATTAAGTCCTTTAAAACTGGCATTTTTAAAAACTTCTGGGCTACTGTCTTCACGCTAACAATACCATGGCCCAGTGCTGCACATCAGAAATCTGTTTGCCTGTAATATAATGACTTGCTATTGAAAGTCTTTTATATCCTAAATAGAGTAAGTTGAGCTTAGACGCGTTGCCAATATTGTAGGTGTTTGAGTTGTACAGTGGCCACCAGCAGAGAATCAGTGATGGAAACTTAATCTAGTAAAGGTGAGCTCTCAGTTTTAAAAGCATTCCATTTCTTATTGAATATAGCACATAAAATTGGCGAAATATTTAGGGTCCAGGCAGCTCCATCACCCCTCCTCAGCCACGATGTGTCTCCCAAAGCAATTACTTTCTCAAGTATTTGAACAGTAGAATTTTTTGTTTTCAAACTAAGTCAGACTCAGATCCCAACCTATAAAGTGGATGAAAACAATGAAAGGATAGTTTTCTGTCTTTAGCAGTTGTCAGAAAGTATCTAATTGCAGTATGTGTAAAACATCTTTTGTTGGGTTGCCGCAGACCCCTAGTTCCCTCTGAGCCCAATTTGGAAACCACCAGGATGTCTACAGCGCGGAGAGCTCTTTAGAACAGAACTATGCCTTGAGTTCCTGTTGCGGTGTTGCAGGGAATTCAGTACTAAACTAAAAACTTTCTCATCTAGGATTTACTTATCCAGCTATCCCAAACATTGAACTTTATACGTTAGGAGGTACATGCACCTCGTTCACAGGAAAACCCTGCACACTCTCATATGTCTCTGGATATGCTTGGGGTGCCTGGGTGGCCCAGTTGGTTGAACATTTGACCCTTGGGTTCAGCTCAGGTCATGATCTCACGTTTCATAGGTTCGAGCCCTGCATCGGGCTCTGCGCAGATGGTGCAGAGCCTGCTTGGGATTCTCTGTCTCCCTCTTTCTCTGCCCCTCTCCCACTCACTCTGTCTCTCTTGAAATCAATAATAACAAAAACCTCAACAACAACAAAAAGTACAGATATGCTTAAGAAGGGCTTCCATCACCAGTAATTAAATGTCAGGCCTCTTTCTGTAGGTCAATGTTCCTCCTTCTTCCCTCTCTTCCCTCTTCTCAGCTGCCCAGGGTAATAGAATGAGTCGATCATCGAGGCTGTGAAATAAAATCTATGTTCAACATCTGGTGTATTCCCTCTCTAGCTACATGAGCTTGGACAATAATGTGTCTCAATAATGTGATACTCTCTTTGTCAGTGTGGTGATGAGGTTTAATGAGATAAGTGATGAGCAAATCAGTTAGTACTTAATAAATGCTTTTCTTTCATGCTCAACAGAGATAAACTTCAGTTACTTAAACTTTATCATCTTCCAAATTTCCTCTTGTAGTGAGTAAACTCACTACTTATGCCATATTAACCTGTGGCTTCAGTGTTGGTCACTGCCGCTTCACAAGTCACCTTAAACTTAGCTGCAAACAAGAGCAATCTATTCTTTCTCCTGATTATATGGGTTGACCGGGCACAGGTGAGCAGTTCTTCAAGGTGATACTGGCTGAGGCTGCCGTCATGACAGGACTCATGTGCTGGAATATTTGGTATGGTCACTCTAGTGTCTGGTACCTTGGGGGACCTGTGGGAGCTCAGGCTCAGTTGAGGCACTGACCAGCTGGGCTTCCCTCTGTGTTAGTCTCAGAGCCTCTTCCTCCCACTGTGGCCTCTCCCCGTGGCCTCTTGAGTAGGGTGCTGACTTCTTCCATTAAAGACCAAGCCCTCCAGAGTATAAAAGCTTACATCTAGAACTAGCCTGGGGCTGCTTCTGTGGTACAGTCCATGGCGGAAAGGGAACCGGCGCGTGACAACCCACTGTTGGAGGTGACTGAAGAAAGGCTGGAAAGTGTGGTTGGTGGACGGCCATTTCGGAAACCAGCTACCACAGTGTTAGTTTTCGAATTCTTTGTCCCTGGCTTATCCCCGTGACCCTGATAGTGTTGTACCTTGGCAATACAGATGAGTCCTTTTTAAAATTCTGCTTTGGGGGCGCCTGGGTGGCTTAGTCGGTTGGGCGTCCGACTTTCACTTGGGTCATGATCTTGCGGTTCGTGGGTTCGAGCCCCACATCGGGCTCTGTGCTGACTGCCAGCTCAGAGCCTGGAGCCTGTCAGATTCTGTGTCTTCCTCTCTCTCTGACCCTCCCCTGCTCGCGCTGTCTCTCTCTCTCCTAGAAATAAATAAAACATTAAAAATTTTTTAAAAAAATAAAAAATTCTGCTTTGACTTGGAAGCAGACAATGCTGGCAATTTTATAAGCATCCACATATGAGATGATTGCCTTTGGTCTAGCTTCAAAACAGTTTGTTCCAATGTTTATGAATAGCACAGCCCATCAAGAGACGTGAAATAAACACAATATATTTTATATAGGATTTGCTTTAAAAAAAAAAAAGAAAGAAAGAAAAAGCCTACCAGTTTGGTGCTATTACCAAACCATCCCAAACATAATGAAGTTAGTTATAAATTGGGCCATCCTTTAAAAAAACATTTTAAATAATGTTTAATGTTTATTTATTTTTGAGAGAGACAGAGTGTGAGTGGGAGATGGGCAGAGAGAGGGAGACACAGAATCTGAAGCAGGCTCCAGGCTCTCAGCTGACAGCACAGAGCCTGATGCAGGGCTTGAACTCACGAACCCGTGAGATCATGACCTGAGCCGAAGTCCTCCACTTAACCGGTAGCCACCCAGGCACCCCTGGGCCATCCTTTAAAAATGATTCTTGGGGCGCCTGGGTGGCTTGGTTGGTTGAGCGTCCAACTTCGGCTCAGGTCACGATCTCATGGTTTGTGGTTTTGAGCCCCGCGTCGGGCTCTGTGTTGACAGCTCAGAGCCTGGAGCCTGCTTCAGATTCTGTGTCTCCCTCTCTCTCTGACTCTCCCCTGCTCATGCTGTCTCTCTCTCTCTCTCAGAAATAAATAAAACATTAAAAAAAATTTTTTTTAATCATCATTAAAATAAATAAATAAACTGATTTTCACCTTCTCACATCGTTTCCCTACAGCTCTATGTTAAAAGTGGCTAGAGCAAAGAGAGGGAAAATATTTTGCAGTTAAACTCAAAACAAGAATTTGTAGGGTCTGAGATCACTGCAGATTGATTATTACTAGTCTTCTGAAATGAGCTATTTTGTCCAGATCATTCAGATAGTTAACTTTTGATGTACCAAAAAAAAAAGTACATATTGTCATTAGTCCTTCCACAAATTTATAATGTTTCTGAGTGAGAGTCCTCTGAGAATCATATGGACCCTCTTTCTAGAAAAAGCACATGTGCTCTAAATTTTGCATATACTATCAAGGGTTTACAGATACATAAACATTCACGAATCCCAGTAAGAACCCCATCGTAAAGGTCAGTAAATCTCTAATGAGAGCAGAAAGATAAGTTTCTTTTGCTGTGTTGTTTCCCAAGGCAGCTGTTAAAAAAGAAAAGTTACTCTTTCAACCATTTAGACAATAGCCACTGCTTTGATTCTGTTAGAAAGGTTCCACCCATTCCATTCCAAATATCCTATTCTGAGGTGGGGCCAAAGTGAAAGAACTACAACCAAAAATAAAATCAAGGAGTTATAGTCTAATTCACCTCTGCTTCTGATGGAAGGAACATTCAGTAAGGTTTGCAGAAGGAGGGTAAGGATGTGGATATCGATACTGGGTTTGGACTGGGGGCAAATTGTTGAAGCCCCCACTGTCTCAGTGTATCTGTGTGTGTGTCTCTGACATTTGTTTCTTTGGCTTTTTCACTCACTCATCTATCCCACTCTTACCCTCTGTCTCCCAAGCTGACACATTCTCTCTCTCTCTCTCTCTCTCTCTCTCTTCCAGTCTGTCTCTCTTTATATATATATATATACATATATATATATGTATATATACTAAGATGAGTACATACCTATCTGACTTAAAAATGTTTCTAGGTACCTCACAGAGGCCTGGAAACAATCAAATAAAGCGACTCAAATGCTTTTTGAAGGATTGTATCATTTTTACGGTGCAAATTTACATAGTTTTTATTTTATAAAATTGGCAACTGAAAAACAATTCAATTATGGTGGAAAACACCGAGCTGGGGGTCTAGAGATTTAGGTTCTAGTCCTGCTTTCAGTAACTTGCTGTGGAGCCTGAGGCCAGGCTCTAAACCTCTTAAAGTCTCTTGTTTCTTCAAAAACGGCAGGCAAGGGTTATACAAAGTGAGCTCTGGGACCCTTTTTCAAGCTCTTTTTTTTTTCTAGTGAATCTCTAATCTAGTGGACTGGAGAGAGGAGGTTTTTCCCTGTTTTTGTCAGATTATGATATAATGCCGGGGTACTTTGATGCCCATGGATTATATATGCCTAATTCACGGCACAGACGAACCCTCCCTGTCTCTGCCGCCAGCCTCGTGGGACTGTCACCTGATAGAACCGGACACCCCACGTAGTTTATTTTTCACAGCCATCAAAATAACAGCTTTGAAAAGCATTTGCAGATTACATTCCCCTGGGGCCAAACTTTCCTGATGTTTGTACTTAGTTTTAATTGCGGAAAGAGGACGTCTCTGTTTGGCCAATCTATTTGCTATATTGAATTTACCCAAAACAGACGGGCCCCTTTGTTCCAGCACTTTGGCAAATTGGCTTATGCCATTCGGTAACCTTTTGGGCTTTTATGTTGTTAAGTTGGAAAGCTTTCTGTGCTCTTATTGCTAGGTTGGTGTTGTCTGGGATGCCTCTGTCTGTACCAAAAGGGAGCCGTGCTTTCGTAATTGTGGCAATGTTTACTTCTTCCCATCAGTGTATCTGCTCTCTTTTCTGAAGTAATCACTATAATTACACTTCTTCAATGAGTTGCGTTCTATTGTGTCACCAGGCCTATCTGCTAAACATCACTGTGTTTTTCTTATCTGAGTGCTCTCAAATGGGGAAAGTGAGATGTGTTGGCAAGCCACCTTCAATCAAATTAATGTGAGACCAATGTATTGTCAACAGAGATGGCGGCTGGTCCCTATTTATCCCATTCCAATAGAATGGTACAGAAACTGACCTGATGTTTATAATGAAGTGTCTATTTGGTTGAGAGGCGCATACGTATGCTAATCCTTAAAGAACAATAGTAAAGTCTGTTTTCTTACTACTTTCACTTTATTGTCATGTCATCGATACACGCTACGGCTGGGTTTTTGTAGACAAAGAAAAATGAAATGAGGTAGAGTGTACAGATTTATCCTTGTAAAATTTTGGACATACCAGGACTCCCATGGCTTGAAAAGTAAAAAGTTGGCTATGAGCCCCTATCTGTTTAGATTATTATTACAGTATATGTTTTCAACAAAATGCATAATTCTCCTAAAACCTTACAGGGTTTCTTTTATAAATAACATGGCAGCAATGACTTGTGTCTTTAGAATACACATTACAACGCTTGAGTAAATTTAATTTTAGTTAACAAAAAAAGGACGCAATAGAACAAAGACATTTCTTTGTATCGGAGCCTATTAGTCCGATAATACAGTTGAAGACTTTTGAGCACATGTATGTATTCGATTTATATTTTTCTTGATTGGACAGTACAGTAAGATTTTAATAACCAGGAAAGGAAACTTACCATCCATTTACCAAAAGCTATGTATCTGCAACTGCATATTTATTTTAATATTCTTATAAACAAATAATGAAAAATAATAATTTAAAAAATGTTTTATTTATTTCTGAGAGAGAGAGCAAGACAGTGTGAGCAGGGGAGGGTCGGAGAGAGAGGGAGACACAGAATCCGAAGCAGGCTCCAGGCTCTGAGATAGCTGTCAGCACAGAGCCCGACACGGGGCTCGAACCCACGAACCGCGAGATCATGACCTGAGCTGAAGTCAGACGCTTAACTAACTGGGCCACCCAGGCGCCACGAAAAATAATAATTTTTATCCTAAATGTGTACTGTAACTTTCCACATTATGGTGAACAAATTAAATATGCAAATATACTCCCTGCTCTGAATATACTAATGACTTATTCTTACAGTTAGAAGTTTGGAGAATCAGGGGCGCCTGGGTGGCGTAGTCGGTTAAGCGTCCGACTTTCGCTTGGGTCATGATCTCGCGGTTCGTGGGTTCGAGCCCTGCGTCGGGCTCTGTGCTGACTGCCATCTCAGAGCCTGGAGCCTGTTTCAGTCTGTGACTCCCTCTCTGACCCTCCCTGCTCACGCTGTCTCTCTCTCCTAGAAAAAAAAATATATATATATATATATATAAAAAAAAAAAGAAGTTTGGAGAATCACCTCACATGTACAAAAGGAACTTTTGTTCTCCAGTTTATAGAAATTCGAGGATGACTGACCTGGACAGACACCTTTTCTTAAGTAGCTATTGAGGATCAGGCCCTAGTGCATGTTTGTGGGCATATGTAATTGTAATTCAGACCTCCTATTCCGTGCAGACAGTGCTTTCATATGAGCAGACTTAGCTACAGTAGATCTTAAACTTTTCATGTAAGGTACTTAATAGAGCGTTCTGGGGAGTTGCCCGAAAATATCACCAATCCAACTAAAACGATATTCCTGACCTACGAAAGGGACCCTTGGAACACAATCCACTCTTAACTCACAGGCTGCTGACATCACGGTAGTATATGTTTTCTTTGAAACAACACCCAAAAGCAAAAGAGGCAGAAATGTTCCATTTCATTCCTAAATAAAATACATCACATTTGGATGAGGAAAAGACAGCGTAACTATGAATGGTTCCCCTATGAGTAATGGCCAACTTTTCTCTATAAAGGCCTGTAAAGTTGCTCCAAAAGATTACATTATCTATTGGTTTTTTGTATCCAATAGAACATAGCAGCTGGAGAAAAGAAATGTTATTTTAGGAAGATTTTAAAATAATTTCTCCCTCTAAAGCTGAGACTATGTAAATGAGCTTACTATCTCAAGACATTTCTGTAAAGTTTTAGACCACTAGAGATAAGGGTAGTAGCCAGGGAAATGAATTAATGATTAACTAATGGTTTCTGTTAATTACTACACTAATAAATTTAGTGCTGTTTACATTTTACATTCAATTTTAAAGTCTGTGGTATTGTATATGGTGACTAGTATTGTAATTACAGACTGGTTCTTTGGGCCCACTCATTTACTTCCTTGTGTAATTAATCACAACTATTTTCTCTAAGTCTGAATTATTCTCAGATGTTAATTTGCTTTTAGAACCTTTACTCACACTTCATTAAAAAGACTCATCAGAGGAGGCGAGTTAAGATGCACTTGTAGTCAAGGCCTGTTTTCTTGTAACTACAAGAGACTTTCCTTCAAGGCACATGATTTCTAGAGGATGACCATGTGTCATTTCCCAAGGAAGGGGAAGATGTTAGACGCCTGCCCTCACACCTGCTGCAATATGGGGAGAAGAAGATGCGGGGGTGCAGCAGCTCAGTGTCAAGTATCCTGAGGGCCCCTCTGCTCACCATCGCGATGCTTAGTAGCACCCATGGCTTGGGAGTGAGAATGGGAAAGGAGAGGTAATGAATCCTGCCCAGGAAGCATGAAAGCCTGCTTCCCTTATTTTTGTTTATTTCAATCCTCGCTACGCGTCTTCCAGTACTTGCACTTTATATGGCATGTCTTGGTGCCGTTGATGTATTCTTTATATGTTTGCACATTTTTTTCTTTGCATACTACTGCCTCATAGTATCCCAAATGGAGAATATTTTCCTCCTTCTACTTAGATGTAAAGTGTTCTTGGTTGCTAATGTTAGGGCCCTTTATGAGTGGAAACTCACTTCATTTCTTACCATTATTATACTACAATCCTCATGATCTAGGTGCACTTCTTTTTTTAAAAAAAATTTTGCTGTTTCTTATTTTTGAGAGAGAGACAGAGAGCAGGCAGGGGAGGAGCAGAGAGAGAGGGAGACACAGAATCCGAAGCAGGCTCCAGGCTCTGAGCTGTCAGGGAGTCCAATGCAGGGTTTGAACTCACAGACCGTGAGATCATGAAGTCGGTCACTTAACCGACTGAGCCACCCACACGCCCCAGCACTCTTCTTTTCTTGAAGAAACCATAACCTTTCATAACTGCAGAGCCTTGACATATAGTGTTGCAACTATCTGGAACACCATTCCATTTTTCCATCATACAAGACTTAAATTTATTTATTCATCTGATATACAGCTAATGAGGACTGACCATGGGCCAGGAACTGTGTTAGGGAGCAGAAGTTTGAGAAGTTAACCAACTCTACCAGGCATTAATAGCTGTTCCTTCCTGTGCGTACTCACGGTGTTTTATATATTTTATAGGTTGTTCTAGATAAGGCATACATACACTCTCCTACTTTCCCATTTCTCTAGTCCCTAGAGTTAGTTTCTTAGCATAACAGCATAGAAATAAAGAAGGCCTTAGGGATATTCTAATCTAACTCCATTTATAGATGAGGAAACAAACGATCAAAGGGCTAAGTGAACACAACTAATTATTTGAGCTGAGACTAATTACCCAGACTTGTTCACTCCTAAATCTAGCATTGTTGTCGCCGTCCCACTGGGTTTGCAAGTATTTCTGGAAGCTTTTGGGTAGCAGTCATTACTTCTGTTGGATTACTAGGGTGCTAGTCATTAGCATCAACCTAGCCTAACAGTGTGTGAAACTATACCATAATGGCTAAAGAGTAAATGTACTTTCAGAAAATAAACTCTCAGTGGGTACCTTACATGCTGGGAGTCATGACTCAGCCATTCCCAAGTGACCTAAGCCAGAATAGTGTAGAGTGACAGAAAAAGAAGATTTCCTTTACCTAAAATGACAACCAAATGAGTGTATCAGATTAGGCTGGAATATGATTATGCCACAACAGATTAATAATGCAGTTTTGAGAGACAATTGTTCTTTATTCCTGAAATGCATCCTAATGGATAAACACGAATTCTGCTGGAAATCTTTGGAGCCTGACTGGCTCTAAAGAACATAGATTCTACAAACACATGGACCTAAAGCTTCCTTACTAGACTTTAAGTGGAAGATGAATGATAAACTCATCCCTCCTTGTTACCAACCCAGGTTGTGGTATATTCTAAGAAGGATATTTTGTATCCACTAAATCTGATTTATTTTAAGGGTACCACTGATGAGATTTACTGTCATTGCAATTCTGTTTTCTTTTCTTCATCAGTTTCCCCACCTCGTTTGCCTCTGGAGGACTATCTTTGAAATTACAATTATGTTCCAGTATGTGGAGTGTTCATTTCCTGAAAGTGGGTAGAGCAGCCAGGATTGGATAATGGATAGCTCCTCAGACTGGTGCAGGAGTTCTGGGTTCTAATCCTGGCTCTGCTAGCAACTGAGATGTAAGATCTCTGGGCCTCTGCCCCGGCAAGTGTAAGATAAAGGGGTTGAACTCATGCCTTCAAAGACCTTTCAAGAGATCATGTTCAGTGATACGAAGTTGGAGCTTTTGCTGTTAATTTTTCCATTGCTTCTTGCGATTCTCCTTTAGTAACCCCTGACTCTGAATTAAGTCAAATACAAAAATAGGATGATTATGTTACAATGAATCCTCTCGTTAAATAACTTTAAACTGTACAAATCTATCATTTCAAAATGAAGCTTGAGGAGTATCCATTTTCAGCGAGTTCATAATTAACATGCATTGTGTAAGCAGCTACAACAGCCTACTCCTCATTATTAACATCTACCATAGTTTGTCAAGTCAGTGGTGAATGCTTCCAGTTTCGGGAAGCCCTCTGGGTAAAGCCCTGCTTAGCAGGTTTAATGTGAAGAGTTGGTGTCATCCTAATCAGCTGTCTCTGACAGAGTAAACATGGTTCCGTCTGTGCTGTCCCTCCCTGGCTGGCTGTGGCTTTCCAGTCCACTGAGCACTTGATGCCAAACAGTCTGTTAAGGGACAAGAAGAGACTCTTTGGGGATCCCTGGTATTTATTACTGTTTAGGAAACTTGAGGTTCAAAGGGCCAGGGCTCATATGTAGCACATTCATTCTAAATCTTTGATCAAGTACATATTGAGGGATTTGGGGTTTTATTTTGGCTTTTTGTCTTCAGCATAAGATGACCCCGCTATTCTGCTCAGGTGTGTCTGTTAACCCTGTCTTTTGTGTCACTAAATATAGTTCAAAGACCTAGCATTACCATCCAAACTGCTGGATTCTTTTTCAAGGTAATAGGTCTCGATTTATTATCCAGCTCCGAGATGGAAGGAGGATGTTGAAACTTCATTTCCAGAGAAATGAACTAAATTGCTTTAAAAAAAATTTTTTTTAATGTTTATATATTTTTGGGACAGCGAGAGAGAGACAGTGTGAGCAGGTGAGGGGCAGAGAGAGAGGGAGACACAGAATCCAAAGCAGGCTCCAGGCTGTGAGCTGTCAGCACAGAGCCTGACACTGGGCTCGAACTCATGAACCGTGAGATCGTGACCTGAGGCGAAGTTAGACACCCAACCGACTGAGCCACCCAGGCGCCCCAAACCAAATAGGTTGTTAAGTACAGACTCTTAAAAGTGTAAAACATATTTAAAGTCAGTTGTTACAAATGATTATTTGTTTCCTGAGCAGAACTGTAGAAAATAAAAACAGTCAGAACCTGACTGTAGAAATACATTTGTAGACACACACGTAACTATATAGACTAGGGAGGTGTGGTGGTGGGAAGAGAGGTGCTGTTGAAAGAAAATGGTAAAATGAGTAACTGGTGGAGGTTTTCAGAAAATGGTTGGAACAGATTGAGTCTTTCAATTCTTGCGTTCTTGCTCCTTAGTTCAACATTGTGAAATTTTCCAGTTCAATATTTTCTGTATTTGTTAACTTGATTAAACATATTTTCACAATTAAAAAACAGTTTACCATTTTATCATGATGTGCTAGTCCAAACGCACAAGGAAATTTTCTCCAAAAGCTTTTTATTTTAAAAGTACTTCTAGGGGCACCTGGTTGGCTCAGTCAGTTAAGCGTCAATCAGACTCTTGATTTCAGTTCAGGCCATGATCTCAAAGTCCTGAGATTGAGCCTTGTTTGGGCCTGCTTCTGATTCTTTCTCTTCCTCTCTCTCTCAAAAAAAAAAAAACAAAAACAAATAAATAAATAAATAAATAAAATAAAATAGAAGTAAAATGAAACTTCCTGCAGGAAGCTTTCCTTTACACATGTACAAGTGTGTACATTTCATATGAAATAGTTTTCAGCAGAGGAATAATTCTAACACAAAAGACAGCACCTGGATAATAACGATAATAATAAGAGTAATACAATAAGAATTCTGTAAAAAATGTGTTAATTATCCTAACTTCATCCATGAAATATTTATAAATGTATCTATTTATGTTTACAAAAACCTAAAATACTAGAATGTCAAGAGAATGGCAATAATATACTTAGATAAAGTACAAAAGGAATCCCAAGTTCATTTATCTTTTCCCTGAAAAATTTAAAAGAAACAATTTTTATTGGTTGAAAAATCATTGATTTTGTAGTTAAATAATGCCTTTTGGATTTTTATTGTTTTTGTTCATGGTTTAACTTTTTCCTATTTGGTTTCAATGTATCCATGCTCACTCCCCACTGAAGAGAATAATGCAATTTTTAGGAATCTCTTGAAAATGTACATCGAAACAAATTGTGTTTTTTAAAAAAAAAGTATCTTTGAAGCTATATCCATGGTTGAAGCGGACTGCTGCCTCAGAGCAATGTAGGTAGGAAGTGATTATTGTAGCAACGGAATCTGGATTTTTTTTTTCTTAATAGAGATACTGAGGGAACACAGTATATGTTTGCCATATGTAACATACTGTGTAGAAGATTTATTGCCTTTAAAGTAATCTTCACAGTAGAGCCTATAATTATAGATTGCAACAAATGCATCAGGGCAACTGGTCTTGCTTGAAAAAGTTTAAACTTTCCTCTGGCACCTGTCACATTAACATTGAAATGACTCAAGTGCTCTTTTTTAAATATGAACCATTTTAAATGTAGGAAAAAAACTTGAGAATTAATGCAAACTCATGTTTTGGGGATATAAAGCAATTCCTAGTTAGTCCTTCATAATAATTTTTTTCAGGTAAAGAATGTTGAAAAATATTGGGTATAATTATCATTTCTTTTTTTTTTTTTAATTTTTATTTATTTATTTTGAGAGAGAGGGAGACAGAAAGAGGAGACAGGGCAGTGGCGGAGAAAGAGAGAATCCCAAGCAGGCTCTGCACTACCAGTAGAAAGCTTCATGCACGGCTCAAACCCACAAACTGTGAGATTATAATCTGACCCAAAATCAAGGGCCCGATGCTTAACTGACTGAGCCACCAAGACGTCCCTGATTATCATTTCTTTTTATGACATGAATTCTTTTATTCTACTTTTATTAACAAGCAGAAAACATTTTTAAATAAGGGCCCATAAAAATTCTGTATTTATTGGAATCTGTAAAAAAAAATCAATTTTGCTTACTGGAAGGGTAAAATGCTATTTTATATACTTTTCCTCTTTGCAATTAAATTAGGGTTTTTTTAGTGGAGAAAAACTCATAAAGGAAACAGCCTTGGAGATGTAATATGCTTTAGCATATTTAAATAATTAGACTTGCATCTCATTGAAATGTATGTGCTCTAGGTTTGATAGTGATAAAAGCCTGAATATTAGTATGATTAGGAAATTACATCATGTCACAGCATAATTGATTGATTGATAGCTGAGTGAAAACTAACCATAAAGCACATGATAATAAAGGTCTGTTCTGCCGTTATTCAGGCAGAACTTTTGCATCTACCCAGTTGCAAGATTCAAAACTGAAATACTCATCTTCCAAACACAGTGGAATTGATATTTCTTCCCTTTGCTGTGCCTGTGTATGCTTTCATTATACCACTGGCGAGGGAAAGAACACGATTCAAAGTGCTTCGTGCTCAATTCAGTAGTTAATTGTTCCTCGAAACCTGTCAGATGGACAGCAGATTACTTAATGGACTCCTTGAGCAATTCGTGTTTTGGAATTTCCCTTGCAGATCTCAAGTTTTAAACCTAAAGCTCCACTAACAGAAGGGTTGGTTGTCTTTTACTCATCTCTTGAGAATTGATCTTCCCAAACGTTTGAATTATCATTAATTTTTCAGAAGCATTTTGTCTCTTTTTCCGTTTGTGTTTTTGCTTTCTCTTTCTCTGTCTTGATCTTTTAAAGATTCCGGCTCACACAAGACTCTGGCAACACTCACACGAGTGTAGACGGGAAGGAGAAGCGAGACCACTGCAGGATTCTCTGTTTCAAAGCTGAACCAATATTCGCCATTGACATATCCATTCATCTGCGCAGGGTCATTGGAAATCCTCTCTCTCTAGTTTTTCCTTCTCTTCAGGGAGCAGTGCTTAAAAGAGCAAACCCCTGGTGTGAAGAGCTAGGAGAATTCTCAGCACAGCCGATGGTGCCAGGAATCGAATTAAAGTTGTCCATTTACTGATGACTGTCTGTCGGAGCTCCCAGCACATTGGAGGCACTGTGCTCTCGGCTGATGCTTTGTTTACTTGAAACTCTGACAGTGGCGCTTCAGTTTAATTTTTTTTAATAGCAGAAGTCGTATCATGCCAAAAATATGCCAGGGGGCTAAAAACAGTAAGATATGTGTCGCTCTGTAGAGTTATAACATGTTATTAGATTCCCAAGGCTTGCTCAAGGAAAACTAAAAATTTTAAAGCTTTGCAAGAAAAGACTGTTCCACATGCGGTAGCCAAAAACAATAAAAAGAAAGAAAAAGAGTTAAATCATAACTGAATTCACTCCACTCTTGAGGAATTTAAAACTTGTCATTTATTCTGCAATTGTTGACATTCCCAGATCTGTTTTGGCATAAATCACATTTTGATATGACTGAACCCACAATTTTGACTTTCTTCGTATGTATTATCTCTTCTCAGTGAGAGACATGAAGAAGACATGCATTGCCATTAAGTCTCAGATGCCAGAAGTCAGCACTGAAGATGTTTTCTCCAGTTTGATGTTTTTTGTTATCATTGGAGGTGTTAACGTGGCTTAAGTCATTGGGCAAAGTTAAGAACTGTCAGAATTACATTTTTGAGGAAAGATCTGAAAACCCCAGGAAGAACATAACTGAGTTAGAAGATAAAAGTTGAGAATACATGGTCTCTTGCCAAGTCCCAGAGAACACGTTTCACCAATGTTTGTGATTGCTTACATTTCTACTTTCACTTTCATCTCTCTCTGTTTTACCTGCAAATGGTGAAGAGTGCCTGGCTCATAGTAGGTCCTCGGTAATCTTTATTGATAGGATGAATAAATGGGGTTTGGTATTTCTTTCTTATTTACAATTTTTTTCATTTTGCTTTATTGTACTTAGTACCTGAATAGAACAAAAAGATTTCTGTGCTTTACTTGGAAAATTCTGTTTGTGAGTATTTCCCCACAGATGCAAGTGTATTTACATCCCTAGGATTGCATTTGGAAAAATGCATTAACCCTAAACATCTGTACCTTTTCAGATGCATGTCTACTTCATGTGATTTGTTGTGCGACGGCTTGTTCATACCACCTTCATTATAATATCACCCTTGGAAAGCATGCACGTGCAGTTGGGGAAGTAGTGTTGTAGCAAATGGTTTAATCTAACTAAGTGACCTTACACAAAAGAGAAAATGTACAATAACAGTCAAGCTTGTAAAAAGGGCAAACTGTATTCTAAAGAGACCCAGAACTGATTTTAACATATCAACCACAAGGAAGGGACTGTGCCATCATTTTAAGAACAAACTACTACTAATTTTAGAAGTACCTATTACTCTCTTTAGATTTATTGAAAAATACAGAGCATAATTTTCTTCTCAAGAGCCCTCCCTAAAAAAAAAAAGAAAAAAAAAAAAACCTTCCTCTCCCCTTGTCTCTCTCTGTCTATCCATTTATCTATTTTTTAAGCTATGCTAAGGAGCAATTTCCACTGATGCAATGAAGCCCTTCCTTTTCTTTAGTGATCTGGACCTTTTTATAAAATGTCATATCTGGTTATCCTTAATATAAAATAACCCATCCAAGTTACCATTGTGCAACCTTATATCTTAAATATCAGTCTGCGCCCTCTAGACATTAGTTATCAAGTATCGTTTAGACCAGTCGTGGCATAAACTCTGTTAATGGAGTTTTACAAATAGAATGTGAGCGATGTGACTTCAACCAGAAGAAATTTAAAATCATATTTATAATGCTTGGTTCTGATATTTTGGTACCCGTACAGAATTTTTCAACATAATACTTAAATATAAAGATTATTTTATCACAATCTTATTTCATGTTAAGTCTTATTCCGTAGCACCCATAGGATATTCTAAGGAAGTCTCATTTTATTTGTTCAATTTTTGTGAGTGCTGGTTAATAATATTATAATCATCAAGTGCACTTGATATCAAGCGTATACATAGTAAGTGCCAAGAGAAAATATATAGTATTCTTATTTTATTAAAAAATAACAGGTACTATTTATGTAGCAACTGCTCTGTGTCTCAGAAGAATTTAGTAAGGCTAGTTTTGTCACTAATTTGACAATTTTGCTTATTTTAATTTTTTCCTTTCCTAATTACTGAGCACATATTCTGTGCAAAGTATAGTGGGATGTGCTGAAACATAAGATGAATAAGACAGTCTTAGCCGAGGGAAAGAGACTAACACGTAAACAAACAATTTTCATACAACAGAGTAACCGCCATAATTGGCTGAATGATTAATAAAAATTTACCGTAGGAATGTTAAACACCATCTTCCTTTTAAGTTCCCAAAATATTTTTTTTTGCATGACTATTTGTAACTAAGAATCAGACATCATTATAGAAGAGAAAACTGGACTCACGGACCTCACAGTTTAGTGTGAGAGCCACGTAGACACAATGCAGTTTTCTCCCAGGAAGAGAAAAATGGTTTAGGACAGGGAAGAGCATTACAGGGAGAAAGAACAGCATATACAAACGATATGTATGTAAAAGAAAAGGTACGTAGAAGATAGGTAGGAGAAAGTGTAGGATATCCTTTAGAGTTAGTAGTGTGTATAGCATGCTGTCAACAATATAAGAGCTAGAGATACGTAGGAAATCTCAAGGTAAATATTAAAACATTCAAAGGAAATGAAAACTTTAAGTGGAAAGTGACTTAAATGGAGGCCAGTGCTACATGATTATAGCACTTTTTATTTTTCTTTATGTTTCTGTAGTCTCCATTTTTTTCAATAATAAGTTTGCGTTTAAAACCAGAGAAAGTTTCTTTTTTTTAATAAAGTAAGCCCAAAATACATACATACAAATAAGAACTGGAAGGAAAAACATATAGGACCTGAGAGACCCTGCTGAAAAGGAAGAAGGTTGACCTAAAGCACTAGCATGGGAATGAAGAAGGATCAGATGTTAGTGTTTTAAAAGATGAACTGAAAAGACTTATCATTGATTGACCGTAGGATAAGGGAGAAAGAACTAGACTACTTGAAGGGTAATTAGACAATCTTCTTTGCACATATTGGGAACTTAACTCTAGCTGCTTGGAAAAATTATTTTTAATAAAAGTAACACAGTAAATTATGGGCAGGGTCAGAAAAAGGAATTTAAATCTCCTAATCATAAATCACTAGGGGAAAGATCAGAGGGTATTTCATATTATGCTTCTGCAATCTACCTACCTGTAACCCATCCTCATTATTTCTCTTTAGTTCTGTTCCTTGGAATTTCAAAAAAAGAGCTCCTTTGGGAATGAAAGTTTCTGTAAAGTAGTATAATGTTCTAGTTGTTTTCCTTCCATCTTCTCATTCAACCCTAGAACAACCTTTCAAAGTAAATTATTATTATCCCCGTGTCAAAGATGGGAGTACTGAGACAGAGGAAGGCTAAGTAATCTGCCTTAGGTCCGATGACTAGTTCCTGAAAGTCTAGCAGTTCAGGCCTGGAACAATTCAAATATATGCCCAGTTTCAATTCATGAGTCAGAATATGACATTTCAACAGAATGAACACTTAAGAATTAAAGCTCCTTATTATGGTAAATGATGACTTTTTTAAAGGTAGTTCTTGGTAAGAAGAGTCAAGAAAATAGTGCAAACGGTATGAAAAGAATAATTTTGGTAAAATAATCTAAAATCAAGACTCTATTTCCTGTTTTATCTTTCAACAAATGCAGGTATTACATCAGTAAATTTCTTCTCTTAGAGCCTGTTCCGTTTTCTGTATTCTATAAAGTATATGCCAGGAGGTAGTCTCTAACCTAAAATGATCATAGATATTTTATGGGTAGAAGTTAATAAGAGGTCCAGAAAATACAGAGAGGGCTAGAATCACACTTACTGGTTATGGTTTCTTCTTCTAAGAGATGAGTACCCATGACAATGGGTATGGGCTACTCTGGTTGAGAAATTAAGATCAACTTGCTCAAGAACTCTGGGAGGTAAAGGTAGAAGGATTATTTTCATATGGGGGAAATATCTTGCTCAGTGTTGCCTCTTAGAAGGGATGCCAAAGCCAACATGTGGAAACAATAGGAGATTTTAGTAAAAGAAGTAATCACACTATTAAAATAAGAATAGTACATGTAAGTTCTGGCCCCAATTTTGCTAATTATTAGCTTTGTAATAGTAATTTATTCATTGCATGCATTATGCCAGTTGGCATGTGTGGCAGCTGTGTGGGATTGAGGAATCTTAACTTCAGATACTGGTCTTCAGACCAAGATTACTCTAATAGTGACTAGGGAACTAGTTCAAAAATGTATGTCTTTCGGCTCCTTATATATTATCTTCTATGGAAGAAGAGCAAAAAGAAGTATAAACAAGGTTTCTTTTCATTTTGGGGACCACTACATTATTGGATACAAGTCACTATAACCATCGTGTGACCCAGACCAAGAGGGCACCATGTTTCAGAATGTCCAGCCTTGCCCTCCTCCACTATTCTCCTATAACCTGGTGTGAGGAGTCCAAGGGCCATGAGGATGTTTCTACTTGGAACCCATGCCCTCCTTCTGGACCATGTTCCAAGCACCTGAAATTCCCAGAGTCCACTTCCAGGACCCAGGCAGGGCTCTTCCCCAGGTTTCTCCTCCCACAGATGGAGAGTGTTCTCAGTATGTGTACTTTTGGACCCAAGGGGAGGCCAAGAAGCAGCTCGTTGGAGGTGGGGGAATAGCAGGGAATGCAAGGAGTGCTAATCTACAGGGTGCGTGTTAAGCCGTTTATGCTGTGAGATAGTGAGAAAGAAGAAGAGCCAGTCACAGGTCAGCCTCTCCTATTCTGGAAGAGCTCTGATGACCCAGGAGACAGAAGATTCTAAATTTGAACCCAGCTTTCCAGATGTTTAAGAGGATATAATTGTAAAGGTAGAAGGCATGAACATATTTGGTTTAACATTATCATTATGACTTTCAAAATAATTTTCTGAAGGTGGGGAGGGGTAGAGGGAGAGAGGGGGAGAGAGAATCTTAAACAGGCTCCATGCCCAGTGCTGACCTCAGTGCAGGGCTTGATTTCATGACCATGAGATCATGACTTGAGCCAAAATCAAGAGTCAGAAGCTTAACCAACTGAGCTAACCAGGCATCCCTAGAAATAATTTATAACTTTATAACTGTTAACTGTTTTAAGTATTTAGACATATAGAGTCTGTTAGGGCCTTCATGAAGCCAATCTTTCTAGATATTTTTGGATACTGTATCATTGGACATATTGGTATGAACAAGACAGACTAGGTCCCTGACCTATTCTAATGGTATGGATTGATAGTGTCAAAGACATTAGTCTAGTAGGTGATACAGAAGAATTAAGAAAAAAATGAGCATCAAAATAATATGTAAAATGGTAGAGGACAAAAGAAAGCAGTGGTGTTTGGGAAGTCTTCCTAATGAAGCCATAATTATAATAATAGAAAGAAGAATTATCAAGCAAAGAGTAAGGTGTTTTAACCTAAAATAGATTGTCTTAAGCAACCATGCATCTTACTATCCAAATAAGGAGAGTTTAACTTTCTAATTTTTAATTAAGACTGAAATCGATAATAAACTTGGGGAACAAAGTTTGTATCATTCATGGTTAATCAAACTAAATGTTTTTTTTTAAGTTTGTTTATTTTTGAGAGAGAGAAAGAGAGAGAGAGCCCAGGAGAAGGGAGGGGCAGAGAGAGGGACAGAGAGGGAGAGGGAGAATCCCAAACAGGCCTTACACTGTCAGGGTGAAATCCCATGAGGGGCTCAAACCTACAAACTGTGAGATCATGACCTGAGCAGAAATCAAGAGTCAGATGCTTAACCAACTGAGCCACCCAGGGGCCCCCATAAACTAAATGTTTTTAATTATTAAAGCACTTTTTTGTACAAGTGTATACTTACATTATATATCACACAATATGCATGATACAAAAATATACTAAACTCAAACCAACTTTGAGAATCTGCCAATAAAGTGGGGCACCTGGGTGGTTCAGTCAGTTAAGCATCTGACTCTTGATTTCAACTCAAGTCATGATCTCATGGTTTGTGAGTTCAAGCCTCACATAGGGCTCCACACTTACAGTGTGGAGCCTGCTTAGGATTTTCTCTCTGTGTGTGTGTGTGTGTGTGTGTGTGTGTGTGTGTGTGTCTCTCTCTCTCTATCTCTTGGCCCTCCCCCACTTGTACTCTCTCTCTCTCTCTCAAAAAATAAATAAATATACATAAATAAGCTTAAAACATTTTTTTAAAAAATTAGTCAGTAAAGCATAATGCAATCTTTTGTTACACAAGTGAACCCAGCAGGGTTCAGATGTTATCAAGTGAGTATGAACCGCACATTTATCACATGCAGCTCCACTGTAACTCAGGCTCTAATTCACACATGATTGCCTTCCCAGAACTCTCCTACCATAAAGAGCCCAAGTAGCAGACTCAGAGAAAAAAAAGCATTATCCCAAACTGTACAATAGGCAGAAATCTCTAGCACGTAATCAGTACTTGCTTTATGAAATGAAGAGGAAGATGATGGAAAGAGAGCGATGTGTTTGTGTTTGGGGCAAAGAGAAGTGTGAAAAGACCAGAGAGCTGTGTAATACTGTGTGTGTAATACTGTGAATGCATTTTCTAAGTTTTAATGAATTCTAAATGAAATGGAATTTATTTTTCTTGAGGGGAGAGACAATAAGAATTCTTTAGGCAGGAACCATTTCTTTCCATATAGCTTCATATATTTTCTCAAAAGCAATGTCTTCTGGAAATTTGAAACTCTTATTAGATAATTCAGTAATAACTACCAACTGTCATCCTTTTTTTTTTGAGAGAGAGAGAGTCAGTCTCAGGCAGGTTCCAAGCTCAGTGTAGAGCCCAACACAGGACTTGTTCCCATGACGCTGGGATCATTACCTGAGCCCAAAATCAAGTCCGATGCTTAACCGACTCAGCCAGCCAGGCGCCCCTCTCATCCTTTTTATGATACATATCTTGCTACAACTGGGATGCAGTCTTCAGTTAGGCTTCCTTTTCCAGGGTTGTACTTTCTTGTCATAAACACCAAGGGCACTATTGTCCACTAGTGTACATGTGATGATTTTCTGATAGTGATGATGCTTTTGCCTTGATTCTCTCAAACTGTCTTTTACCCTGTCCCTCCTCATGGCCAGGGTTTGCACCTGACTGCGATTAGGGGTACAGTCGATAGATTGAGGAACGAAACACTGAACATGGGTCTAATGATTGGCTTATGGGAAGACAGAAGGGATAACTGATTCCTAAAGTTTCTTAGGGGAAACAAAAGGGGAGCCACAGATCAGATATGCTCCACCTGTGCTTCAGCTCCTTCCCACCTGTCTCAGAGAGGTGGTCTTTCTGTTTCCCCAGGAGTTGTGTGCAATGTGTGCCCTTGATTCTCGTTCCATCTCCTTGATAATTCTATTCCGTCAGTTCCCACCCTTGCCCCATCCACACAGTGTTGCATTCTGCCTTTTTCCTTTCCACTCTTTCTTTCCCCTCAGCCTAGAGCAGGAGTTGGGAGGCATATTCGGTGAAGGGCTAGATGGGGTATTTTCAGTGTTGTGGGCCATACGGTCTCAGGCCAACTTCTCAACTCCGCCTGGAGCTAGAAAGCAGTGATAGCGCATAAAGGAATGGGTGCGACTGTGTTCCAATACTACTTGACTTACAAAAGAAGATGTCAAACTGGATTTGACCTACTGCCATTTTTTGCTGACTATTGGTTGAGGGAAATGATCAAGTTTTCCCCAAACTCCTTAAGAAGAAAATCCCTTGCTTCTATTCTTCTTTTCCTCGTAAACCTCTATCCATCTTTATTAAGATGCTTATCTGTGAAGAAAGTTCTCCCATGCCTGCCATGTCATTTTCACATGAGCCATTTTCTCCATAACCCACTCATCATGGGGTCTGACTCCCTCGCTCTATTGACACTGCTCTCTCACAGATTGTCCCTAGCCTCCTAACTGAAAGTTTTCTCTCTAATCCGACTTGATTTCTCTGATGCCTGTGCTGCAATTAAACATTCTGTCCTTGAAAATCCTTCCTCACTTGTATTTTGCAACAGCATATTCTCTCCCTCTCCCTGTTTCCCTTTCTATTCTAGAAATGTCCTCTCAGTCCCCATTGTCTACTCCTTAAATGTTGGCTTAACTCAAGACTTCCATTCTCATCTCCTTCTATACACCTCTCTCTGCTGTGACTTCTATTACTGTAATTTCAACAAAGTCCTATATGCTCACGATTCCTAAACTTCCTCCAAGACCTTTGGCTTCTTTCCCATCAAGAGATAGGAACTTCCAGTGTCCAACTCATTAGCTGTACAAGCTAATAAGTTCTCTGAGGAAAGACGAAGTGTAGCGATTCTGTGTCACATGGTCCAGGTGGCAATTTTGACTTTGAGGTGGCTTTGGGAAAAGTTCCTTAGACTCATCAAACCTTGTTTGTTTCATCACACATAAAAAAGAATAACAGTCCCTCAGTAGGCTTTTGAAGGAGTCAGTGTAATATACCCACAATCTCTTTATTAACTGTTTTACAGATACCTCACAAATATTTCTATTTTAGGGATGATATCCTTTTGGTGGCCTCATTTCCTTTCCTCCAAACCTAATTGGTCAGCCCATCCTTTTGATTCTCTGTCTAAAATCTTTCTCAGATTTTCTCTTCCTATTGCTCAAGTTCTGTCCCTGCTTCTAGCCTTTCTCCTCTCTCTTCTGTTCTATATATTGTTATTATTGATATATTTCTAATGAAATTGTGAAGGCAGCACTTTTTGATGGCAGTAGGATTAGGGCTGTAGGGATTAAGTCCATTTGCAATATCTGAATTCACCTTTATCTCTACCTCCATCGCACCCGATTCATAGACATATACCTCCCTACCTTCTAATTATATCCAGCTACCCTTTTTTCAAATGTGCCAAGTACATTTGGCATCATCTGTGATTTTGACTGAATTTTGTCAATTTGTCAATTTTTTTGCTAAGCAAGAGAACTCATCTTTGTCTGTTGTAACTGGTGAAGTTCTTTGCACCTTTCAAGATACACTCTATTAACTCCTGTATATAGCTCTATATAATCCTGTATATATCTCCCTCCCAGATTTGGAACTAAGTATTTTCTTCGGTAAACCATCACTAAAGATAGACTAAGTTCCACTGGGCAGGGACTTCTTCTTTTTTTTTTTTTTAATGCTGCAGGTTTTTGTTTAAATTCTAGTTAATTAACATACAGTAGAATATTGGTTTCAGTAGAATTCAGTGATTCATCACTTACATATAATACCCAGTGCTCATCACAAGTGCCCTCCTTAACGCCCATCACCCATTTAGCCCATTTCCCACCCACCTCCCCTCCAGCAACCCTCAGTTTGTTCTCTATAGTTAAGAGTCTCTTATAGTTTTCCCTCTCCTTTTTTTCTTTCCCCCATGTTCATCTGTTTTGTTTCTTAAATTCTACATATGAGTAAAATCATATTGTATCTGTCTTTCTCTGACTGACTAATTTCACTTAGCATAATACACTCTAGTTCCATCCATGTCATTGCAAATGCAAAGATTTCATTCTTTTTTTTTTTTATAGCTGAGTAATATTCCACTGTATGTGTTTACCATATCTTCGTTATCCATTCATCAGTCGATGGACAGTTTGGGTTCGTTCCATAATTTGGCTCTTGAGGAACATGTGCCCCTTCAAATCAGTGTTTCTATGTCCTTTGGGCAAATACCTAGTAGTGCAATTGCTGGGTCATTTTCTGGCAGCTAGGGCAGAAGCTCTTAAGTAATAGTAGGCACTGAGATGCTATTACAGCATGAATGTCATTATAATTTAAACCGTTTAGCCAACTGGTCTTATTTGACATTTTGTTTGTTTATTTTTTGTTTTAGGGACAATAAAAATTATCAAGATTCAGAGATTCAAGGAAGATTTAAGATGTTAGTTTTGAGACTTAAACTATATTATTTCTGTAACCTCCTGTTTTCTTATAATTGACAAACTACTTAACAAGAAGAAGGCAATGAAAGGAGAGAAAATGAGTCACTGGCCCACATGTCAGAGCCTAAAGGAGGCGAGGGCAGGAGGCGATACGGCTAGAGTAAACCTGTAAGAATTTAAGACCTAACTAAGAGAAAATGAATTTTTTCAGGTTTCCCTCTTTTTGTTGTTGTTTGCTTACTTACTTGTCTGTTACCAGGAAGGATACTTACTTTAAGCTTTTTTTTTTTTTTTTTTTTGCTCAAAAACATGACAAGTGATAAAATTATATATAGTGCTAAGAATAAGGCAGACTACAGGTATTGTGGGTTCCTGAAAGTTTTAAGGACTGAGGGGCCCTACTTTTTTTTTTCAAAATTATTTGCAAGCTTAAATATATGGTTTCTCTGCATCTTTAGACCTTTGTCTAAATGGTATGACCAAGAGCTGATGTTTAAAACCCACCTTCTCCAAAAAATCTTACCTGGTAACACAGGTCTCCCCAGTACCACCACCATTTAATTATGCCCTATTACCCTGACATCTTGTGTTTACATGATAATATGTAGTAAGGTATTGTTTATTCTCTGCACTAGAACGTTATCTATGCATATCTCTACGCTCCCTAGCTTGTGTTTCTCAATTAGAAATTAAGACCAAGATAAATTCTGCCAACTTTCTACGCAGCTCAGGGTTAAATCCAGGTAAAATATCTGTTAACTAAATATTCAGTTCCTTCTCAAAATTCATAATTAAGACTATAGCTTCATCATTATGAAAAGTTATTTTAAAAGCTCACCAAAGGAATGATTTGTGTTTATCATTGCTGTTTTTGTCATTATAACTATTATTTGACATCTTAGAGCCTCTTAGCTTTTATAATAGATTCTAACGTACGAAATATTTATTCTCTTTTATAAAACATTCATAAATTCTTTGATTCATAAAGAAAGTTATTTGAGGTAATGATAAGGTACTCCAAAGGCACTGAAAGGGACCCCCTTCTAGGTTTTGTTTCTTGTTTTTAGCTATGAGTTCCTTAAAGAGGCAGGATATAGGTTTACCATAGTTTTGTGCACTGGCTTTTTCTTTTGTGGTTCTGAATACGAATTCAGTTAAGACTTAAAGAAACAGGAAGATATTTTTATTTGAAAGCGATATGCATTCACAAGGGAATGAGTTTGGTTTCTTCTCTACTTTGTAATGCAAAGAAGTGCATTCCACAAAATCAGATGAAACAAGCCATTAATTTGACAGTCTCAGTCCTCATAGCCCTATTGATTCAAAATGCTGAAAACAGTTATGGAGGCTTATTGGCTCCAATTAGGCGTCATGAAGCTTGAGGTTAGAAGAAATGAGTGTACTGGGAGAAGAATCATTCAGCAACAAAATCCTTCTTAACATTGTATCAGGAATGGGTATAAAATCTTAGTCTCCTGTTATTTTTGTACTTTTTCATTTATTGATTGTCTTTATGGACCTGTTTCAGAATGTCTAGAGTTTCATTTCAAAGCTAATTGTGTCATCTTTTGAGTTACCTTTAGTGAGCAAAAGATATTTGTCTTACCTCGTGAGATGTTTTATGACTATAAGCTCGAGAGCTTCCTATAAGTCTTATTTAGATGTTCTCAAGGAATATTTTCAATGGCTTGTATATAATTATTATGCACATGGAAATGACTCAGGATATATTCTATTGATGGATTCATCAATATAGACTCTATAGACATATACGTATTTCAGCACATGCATCATCTTGCGTGGAAACAAATCCTCTGTTAGACGTGTGTAACGTTTTTTTGCCCTTATCAATAAGAAGCCAGCTAACTCTCATGACCACCCTTAGTGCTTATAAATAATATATATCTGCAATATTGTTCTTTAATGTTAAGATCTTAGTAAATAGTGCCACGAAAAGGAAGAGTCAGGGAGAAAAACGGTATTCACATTTTTTAAGAACAATATCTAATGAAGCAATAGAGTGTGTTATTTATAGCTGCTATTATGAAAGACCAAATTTCTTCAAATATTCCTTTCAAAATGCCCATTTTTGTCCATGTTTTACCCTAGTGATGGAAAAGCAATTTTTTTCCTCTAAATGCTCACAACTGATATATATCTCAGATAACTTTTCATATATGAGCAAATGACAGGAAGAGGTGTGGGGATGCTGATGAGGAAAGACTTGATTGCTAGAATCAATTATCAGTTATAAAATCCTTCCTTATCATTCGTTAACAAATCTTCAGTTGAAAAACCTCTGGACCAGCTTGGCACTAGCCTAAATTTGGCTTTACAATGGATATAAACCCAACTGTAATAGAAGATGACTGTATTTCCAAGTATATTTGAAATAGGGAAAAAATAAGATTATTGTAATAAATCTAACATCACAGCATCCAATTCATGGAGCTTAATTATGACAGTACTAAATGTGAAAATCTATTCAGCGCTAGGAACACTTTTCACATTACATTCACGCTAAAGATTGGCTGTTAAGAGCTCATTACTGGTATTTTTCTAAAGAGTGGTTTATTAAACACAGTTACCTAATAAGCATCTTTGGTCCTGCAAATTGCTGAAAACAGTAATGAGTCTGATTAGACTTCATTTCAATTACGACAGCTTGTCTAGAAAAAAATATATATATAACATACATATATATTTCCTTGATGCCTCAGAATCTGGCTACAAGACACTAGAGAGTTTAAAAAATAAAAAGCCACCTCTATATTTCCTTTCCACGATCCACTAATGAAGAGAGAATTGTCCAAGTCATCATCCAATTTACACACTGGAAAGCTGGATGGACAAAGTGGAGTCACAATCATGTTTGCTTAAAAACAGCAAAGGCTGTCTTGACTAATATGTTTAAATAAGGTCACCTTTAGTTTCTCTCTGTTATTTTTTTTTCCTTAGGAATATAAAGCTATAAATGAGGTGGAGACTTAAAAATGATTCATTCTTATTTGGTTTGTGGAGGTTATTCTTCAGATTAATAGGCTCACCTTTCAATTACATTTTATCCATGGATCTTCTGCTTAAAATCATAACAATACAGGGAGCTGTTGGACTGTGCATGCTAATTATCAGGCCGATTTTTGAGTACATATATGGGGAGGAAAAAAACAGGAATGCAACGAAGCTTTATGAACGTGCACTAATATTTCAGAAAGTGTAAAGAAATGTTCATTAGACACTAAACTTGATTTTGAGATTTAAAAAAGTATGTTATTTAGCTGCATTGAACAGCTAACCTCCTATTAAATCATGCCTGAATATTACTGCTCAAATTGAAAGAAAAAAATTGTTAATGTAAAAAGCCTTTAAGTGATTAAGCTGTCATTGCTGTCACTCGGGTACTCTAGTAACATTTTAATGCTTCTGGGAGCTATGGCCAGGGATGCAATGTGCCGTTTTATGCTATATTCACTGAATAGATTCTTTTTTAAAGTATAATATCATTTGACACCGAACAGGATAAAATAATTTCTCGGGTAAAACAGGAAAACAATGGCTGGATGGAGAAGCATTTAAAAAAAAAAGGAGGGCATAATAGAACATCCTCACCTGAAAAACTTCATAAGTTAGCTAAGTGATCAGGTAATGGCCATGAGACGCAAGGCAAATACAAATGAATGCTCTTGTAGGCGTCCTGCGGATGCTTTCAAAAAGACTTACTTAAAAGGAGATCAGTTCCAGGTATGTCATTTTAATGAGGGAGGAATGTTCTTAGACTTATGATTCATCATTAGCTATATGAATTCTCTATTGTTTCAAAAAATTATTCTATAGAAAACACAAAAATACTTCTAAATTAACAACTGGGGGGTTTTTTCCTATGTAACCCAATTATTACATATTTTAATTATTTGTTTTTCAAGGATTTTTTTAACATTTCATGGAAAATGATTCTAAAAAGTACCTCAGCTGTACTTCAGTTAAAAAATGATTTTGTTGGGGCGCCTGGGTGGCTTAGTCGGTTGAGCGTCCGACTTTCGCTTAGGTCATGATCTCGCAGTTTGTGGGTTCAAACCCCGCGTCGGGCTCTGTGCTGACTGCCAGCTCAGAGCCTGGAGCCTGTTTCAGAGTCTGTGACTCCCTCTCTCTCTGACCCTCCCCTGCTCACGCTGTCTCTCTCTCTCTCTCCTAGAAATAAATAAAAAATATTTTTAAAAAAAGATTTTGTTTTATGTACTCAATTGAGAAAATATATTAGATTTCCTTTTTGAAGACTTTACACCTGTAAACCCAGACCTCCTTGAAAGTGACTGCTCAGTTAAGGAAGAAAGTTTTCATAGTATAGTTTGGCATACATAAAAGTTTAAGTTTTATAGGCATGGAAACTTTTTGAGGCATATGACTTGGTTTAGGCCATAAGTAATATGTAACTAAAGAAAACCTTAAATATGCTTACTTGTAATTAAAAATATGATGTCCATATTCGTTAAATCATTTAGCATGAACTTCGGACTCTGAGATTATTAATAGTAAACCAGATCATTTTCAGGATAAAAGCAGTTTTAAAAATCTCTTCTTTCTCTGTCATTTTCCTCCTGTTTTCTCTATATCTTCTCTGTAACTACAGAGTCATAACACTTAAATGCACACATACAGGCACCTAGATTTGATTTTTCTAGCAAATGTGTTTATTTTAATCTTTAAATTTTATTTCGAGAGACGTAGAGAGTCAGTGGGGAGTGGGCCATGAGAGAGGGAGAGAGAAAGAATCCCAAACAGGGACTGTCAGCATGGAGCCCAATGCGTGCTCCATTACATGAATGGCGAGATCATGACTTAAGCTGTAGCCCAATGCTTAACCGATTAAGCCAGCCAGGCAACTCCAAACCTAGCAAATTTGAAAATAAGTTTCTTTCATTGTGATGAGCACTGGGTATTCTTTGTAAGCGATGAATCTCTAAATTTCCACTCCTAAAACTAATACTGTGCTGTATGTTAACTAATTAGAATTTATTATTTTTTTTAATGTTTATTTATTTTTAAAGGAGAGAGTGTGAGTGGGGGAAGGGCAGAGAGGGAGACACAAGAATCTGAAGCAGGCTTCAGCTTCTGAGCTGTCAGCACAGAGCCTAATGTGGGGCTCAAACCCACAAACTGTGAGATCATGATCCTAGCTAAAGTCAGATGCTTAACCTACCACCCAGGCACCCCTAATTAGAATTTAAATAAAAACTTGAAATATTTTTTAAAATGTTGATTTCAAATTATCTGCTAATTTAAAAATGTGACTGTTATCCCCTTTTTCCTTAAAATAATAACAAATACTGTAGCTTATTCATACCTTAAGGATGCCAGTGAAATAGTTTATGATAGCTAAGAAGTATGTTGTAGCATAGATTATATCATATAGAAGCAACATCCTTATAGCTTTTAACTCTGTGGACAGTATTGAGAGCAAATTTATTCTTAACTGCTGTATTAGAGACAAAAGTAGGCCCTATTTATTTACAACAGAAGAGAGTTAGATTGGAATTGATCATAGAATTTTAAGCAAAAGAAAGGATATGTATTTCATGTGATTAATGTCACTGGGCCAATCATTTTTTTAAGTTTATTTATTCGGGGGTGAGGGGGCAAAGAGAGAGGAAGAGAGAGGAAACCAAACAAGCTCCACACCTACAGTGCATAGGCTCAAAGTCAGGAGCCCAGAGATCATGACCTGAGCTGAAACCAAGAGTCAGACATTTAACCAACTGAGCGACCCAGGCGCCCCCTAGACCAATCACTTTTTAAAATTCAGCCAAGGCCTAAAGGGTTTCTTTTGTTTTGTTTTGTTTGACATAATGGCATCAACTATTGTAACACTAGATGAAAATAAATATTGTGTAGTTAAATGTTGTCAGAGGGAACGCGCTCAAGATAGAATCTGAAGAAACAATTTCCTTACTTATGGTCCCTCCTATTGTTAGCATCTCCCCAAAGTTAGGTTGTTAGGCACTCCCACCAGGACAGGAAACGGCACTTTCTTTGAGGATACTGCTATCCTCTCTTCGGCTTCTGTCTCATTATGTAGCATTCTTTGTTTTTACAAATGGAAGCGCCAACAGCGCTAATGACTGGACTGTCATTCACACTGCACTTTTAACAACGTTCTGTTTATCTGGAAATTAGAGCATCCTAATTATAGGAGGTGCTCAGGTTTATTTCACCAGACCACAGAATGGGGCCCCGGTGGGGAGGAAGGAGACGTGGGGAGAACAGCATTGTGAGTAAGAGCTCTTCATGGACCATGTCGATTGTATTCGAAAGCAGTTTATCTTCATACGTTGTCTTATATGGAAGAAACAACCCTAAACCTACCTAAACTCATTTCATATGTAGCTTTTTCCACTGCCTTCAGATCAAAGTTATTTTCTTCAGGCTGGACTAAATTATACACAGGTCCCTAGAGTGAAGGACACTGAATTAATGCACTGTGTCACCCAGCCCTCACTATAGAATATTTTTATCAAAGTCCAAGACACTATTTTGCTATTGCATTAAAAATTAATGCTCGAATTGCCAAAAAGAGAAAAATGCATAAATAACCTAAACAAATTTTGTCTGGGCTTTGCACACTGTAGTTTCACCTTAAGCAGAGTTTTTTTTTTTTTTAAGGAGAACTGTTGAAGAGTTGTATGTGTATATGTAAGTAATATTCTACTCCTTTGTCTAATTATGAAAGAACCCTCAATCTTAAATAAGCAGCCTCAGTGGTCTATTTTGTTTTATGTAAACTGTCTTTTTAAAGTAAGGTTCCAGAGGATCATGGATAAAGAGGATGAATACAAATTGCATCTTGCACAATGTCGTGGGGCTTGAGAGATTCTGAAATTTGTTTATGACCCACGTCTGTATGGTGGGTTGAGCAACAGTGAATACAGTTCAGTTTAAATATAACTAAATTGAGCTCTGTATTTATATACTTGAAATAGAATACACATGTACAAATAACTATTTAGAAATAGCTATATGTGCATATAATGATTAACATAACAGTTTAGGATTGTGACCGAGGAAATTAACCAGCCATGTCATAATTCAAGGTTGGTACCATGCTCTGTTTCTGTTAACAGTGCAAAATTATTTTTATATGGCATGACAGTAACTTGAGAATCAATTGAAATAACCTCAGACTTTTAGGACAATGGTAACATTGCCTCAGCAGAGACCTCTTTAAAAATGAAGATTCAAAACTCCCAGAAAATACACAATACTTTTGGCATGTGTTTTTCTCTTTCTGGATCCACCATACCGGCCGGCTACTATGAATCTAGCATGGGGCTTTCAGGTTGTGTTAACCCCGTTTATCCCTGCACGCTACACAGTTCACCTGTTATTTACACACATAAGAGGGTTGATCCCGCAGAACAAGGGGAGTGCTCTGTTGTGACACAGAACATACATATTCATTAGCCCTGGCAGTCCCTATGGACATATGTGGTACGTCCTGATGATCTCTGTATGACAAAGAGAACTGGGGGGGAAGGGTAGGTGGCTGTAATGGATTGAAAACATACATGGAGAAAGAGAAGAGACAGCATGAGTACTGAAAGGCCATAAAGCAACATCTTTAAAGGTTAACCACAAAGCACTATTTGAGCTGATTACAAATTGTCTAAAAACATTCACAGAGGCAGAATAAACAAAATATTTGACTTAACATGGGAAAGTCAGTTCTCTTGCCTAGTAACCCTCAAACTCTTAATGTGGCAATAGTTGATGACACCTAACACTAAATACAAAGATTCAGAGTATGAATCATGTGTATATTTTAAATTGCACGTATATGCAGGTGCCTGGGGGGCTCAGTCAGTTAAGCATCTAACTTCGGCTCAGGTCGTGATCTTGCAGATCATGAGTTCAAGCCCCACGTTGAGCTCTCTGCTGTCAGTGCAGAGGCCAGTTCAGAACTTCTGTCTCTCTCTCAAAAAGAAGGGAGGGAAGGGAAGGGAAGAGAAGGGAAGGGAAGGGAAGGGGAAGGGGAAGGGGAAGGGGAAGGGGAAGGGGAGGAAAGGGGAAAGGAAAAAATTTAAGGTGCACATATATGCATAGCCCTGTATTCTTGGGAATTACTTTTCGTAGGATATACACAGACTACACTTTTGGACACTATTTCTTTGCTTAGATTAGTATTCAAAAATTTTTACAAGAAACTTTTGTAAAACCCAGCCCTTGGAGCAGGGCAGGGAGGGGGGCACTCAAATGAATGAACAAACAAAATATCTAAATTATAATTTTAAAATATATAGATTTGATGTGAGCATGATTATATGTTTACTTAAATACTGAGACTTAAGTTTTGGAAATTTTAGGACCCCACAGGGAAAAAAAAGATTATTTGAATTATGTTTATGATTTCCTGGGTTACTTCAAGTGATAGTCTGTCCGTCCTGATCATATGATAAATATAAACTCAGTGGACTAAATGTGTATTTCTTTCACCATCAAGTGTTAAGTTGCTTTGCGTAAGTGCTCATGCATTCATCCTCATAAGTGTAAGGCATACTCTTATAAACATTGTATATGTTAAGAAGGATGACCTATCAGACCAATGCATAACAAGTTTCATCTTCAGTATGAAATATAGGCAAAAGGGTCATTTTTACATTTGGTCAATATTTTGTTGGCTATGAATAAAGTGTAATATATTTTAGGGACATGGATTCAGATCTAAAGCTTCACACAAATTTAACTGAAGGACAGAGTATATATCATTCTAGTCCCGGTCATGATGCCTGCGGCATTGAATACAGGCTCCTACTATGCCCCAAGTGATGATGTGTAGAACAAGATCGGTTGCTTACTCAGATACGAGTCATGCAACAGCTTTCTGTAAGAAATAAGGAGCATAGGGGCGCCTGGGTGGCTCAGTTGGTTAAGCATTTGACTTTGGCTCAGGTCATGATCTCACAGTTCATGGGTTCGAGCTCCACATCGGGCTCTGTGCTGACAGCTTAGAGCCTGGAGCCTTCTTCACATTCTGTGTCTCTCTCTATCTGCACCTCCCCTGCTCACACTCTGTCTCTCTCTGTCTCTCTGTCTCTCTCTTTCAAGAATGAATAAACATTAAAAAAAGAAAAAAATAAGAAACATAACTTTGGAGTAACTTAAATAGTCTCTCAAAAGTTGTATTACAGCTCATGACTGACTAATAGGGTAAGCTTTACAATTAAACGAAGCTCTGGTTTGTGCTGTCAGAACCTAGGGCATATTCAAAGGAACATATTAGGAATGGTGGGGATTGACATAGGGAAGACAGCTGGAAAAGGTATCAGACACATCAGAGCATAGGGGTAAATACTGAAGTAACAGCAATGTGGAAACCAGCTTTTTAAGAGATCGCTATTCATTATTCTACCCTGCTGTACTAATGATACTGAATCAACAAGAAAAATAGCACTTACTTTCCCTGCATTTTGATGAAGAGGACAGGAATGCATATAATAAATAGTGTTTAAGAATTTTCTTTTCTAAAGATAGTACTTGTTTTGGGCCTGGGTGGCTCAGTTGGTCCAGAGGCTGACTCCTGATTTCAGTTCAGGTCGTGATCTCATGGACCTGAGATCAAGCCCTTCAATGGGCTCTGTGCTGACAGCAGGGAGCCTTCATGGGACTCTCTCTCTCTCCCTCTCTGTCTATCCTCCTGTCACACTCTCTCTCTCTCATAAATAAATGAACTTTAAAGATACTACTTGTTTAAATTTGAGAGCACCATACTTGCTAGTTTTTAAGAACATGTACTTAAGTATAAAAGCTGCAGGTTGCAGCATCAGAGTGTAGTCACAAATCTCGTTGTTTATGTGACCAACAGGCACCATAAAAATACCCGATGTTTTACTAGGGAGTGGGGACACCATGACAAAGTGGAGAGGGCATGCCGTGTCCCAAGTGGGCAGCTGGTCCTCAGATTCAGCCGGGTAAGAACGAGATCTAACGATAGAAGACCACTCAGCTTGTCTTGGAAAAATAGGAAATATGGAAATATAGATTCTGTTTATAAAGTTCACTGACTTTTAGAACCCTGTGCTGGCCAATCAAAAGACAGCTACGGGTTGTATGCTCCTCTCAGGTAGTCAGGTGGCAGTTTCTCTACGTTAGAGGTGAGGTATTGGAACTGTATTTACGAAGGGCCATTTAGCCCGAAATGCCTTTGTGGTTGTTAGAAAGGATCACTTTATGCAAATATGGTGAAATGGGAGGAGGGAGTAATTTGCTTCAAAATGTATTATAATTTGGAGTCTTGAGGTGTGAAAGTGTGATTTAAGGAGATTCAACTCATTTGACAGAATTGCTATATAATTAGAACGTCTTATTTTGAGGCTGCAAGTTTTGAGATGATTTTTAACTGGATTGAAACCTCTAAGTACTTTATTTCTTAGTTGTGGTCTCTACAACATTGAGGAACATTTAAAATAAATAAAATACCATGAAAACACTTGGAATTGAAAACATCTGAATTTCTGACACTTTTTGGGGGGGTAAGATCATGCTCTGTGTTTTGCTGAGTGTGAAAGAATTGCTGTACCTTTCTTGTAACCGACATTCCCCCTGGAAAATTTCCTTTTCAGGGGCTGTCTTGAGGTTGAAGAAAAAGTGATTTATAAATTCTAAGAGTGGTTTTACTTTTTTTCTCTCTAGTCTGTTTTGTGTTTAATGCACTTGTATTATTTTTCAAAATCAAAGAGTAAGAAGAAATGTTTGTATAGCAGTTCACAGCTAGAAAACATTTTCATGAGTATTATTACTTTAGGTAATCTTATTAGCAATCCAGTAAGATATATGATACCATTACAGTTCACATTTTATAGCTGAGCAAAGTGAGTCTGATGTGCTTAAGTGACTTCTCCAAGATTAGTTCCAATTAAGTGATGGCATGAGCAAAGCCAGTGGTCGGACTCTCACACTCGGGATGTTCACCTTTCCAACAAAATTCTACAACCTTCTTTATGTTTTCTTTAGTCCCTTTCTATCCCAACAATCTCGGCAATGCCTCCAAATTAAACGCTGTGTCGGGCCAAATAGTTTTCAACCCCACGGGGCATCGTAGTAAGTGAAGTACCAAACTATAGCAGAGACTCTCTGGATTGGGGAGTAGGTCACTTTAAAGTTTCCGTAATCTCTAAAATCAAAGAGAATTTAGAATGTGAAATTACAAAGAAGACAGAAAGCTGAAAGTTTCATTGTCTGATAAACAGATCCCTTTGACTTAAATTCTTAGCACTGAACTGCAGGCTTTATACATAGTGGGCCCTCAAGTTCTTGAGTAAATAAAGTTAACAGTCCCTGCCTCATATTTAGCTGACAAAGGACTTCTGATTTTGATGTTCTGAAGATGGAACCAGATCGAATAGATTAAAGAGAACACGCAGTTTCTGTCCTCTTCCTCTGACTTCCCCCCAGCTATTACTTTTAGATATGACATCACGTGTTCAGACTGGGATCATCAGAAAATGGACTGAGGATGATTTCAGATCATACGGCTTAGTGCAGGGAATACCAGGTACTGCTGTGTGGGCTTCTTGGCTTATGAGGGTGAGGACACAAAGGGAGACGACCGCTGGGTCTGCTCCGACATCTCCTTTGGCCATCGCTCCCACTGAAGAATCATGATATGAGAGCCTGCATCGGGCCAGTTTTCAGTACCAGGAGGTTAGCAGGTGCTCTCTCACGAGCTTCTCGCTGCATGCACCTATATTTTTAGCCAATGAATTTGCTCCTCTCTTGCTGAAATTCTGAATGCTCTGTGTGTTAGTCCTGCTGTTTCGTACCCCGGAGATGATGAATCTGTTGCATTATTAGGCAGAGGGGGCTGTACACTATTATATTGAAGTCAACCCTTGAACAACTCAGGTGTCGAAAATCTACACATAACGTTTCCCTCCCTGAAAACTAATAGCCTACGGTTGACAAGAAGCCTGACCAATAACATATTCAGTCAATGAACACATATTTTGTATGTCGTATGTATCATATACTGCATCCTTAAAATAAAGCTGGAGAAAAGAAAATGCTACTGAGAAAGCTGTGGGGCGCCTGGGTGGCTCAGTCAGCTAAGGGTCTGACTTCTGCTCAGGTCATGACCTTGTGGTTCATGAGTTCAAGCCCTTCATCAGGCTCTGCTGTGACAGTGCAGAGCCTGCTCAGGATTCTCTTTCTTCCCCTCTCTTTTCCTGTCCTTCCCCTACTTGTGTGCATGCATGCACACACGCTCTCTCTCTCTCAAAATACATGAACTTGAAGAAAAAAAAAAGAAACTCATAGAAAATACATCTGCACTATTGTAATGTACTTACCAAAAAAATCTCCATGTAAGTGGATCCAATTCAAAGTTGTGTTGTTCAAGGATCAACTGTACTTTGTTATATTTACCCCGGGAGTGATTATTTTCTAAAGAGAACATGGATAAATATGGTGTTAATTTTTAAGTATATTTAAATAAATGATAGTGGAAAGTTCAGAGGTACAATAGCCCAAAGGGCTGCAACAGGTGTAGTGATGCCACGCAGGCCCGGATCCACATGTGCTGCAGTCCTAGAGCAAGCCAGCCCTCCCTGCCCGCAGGTGCTTGCCCCAGGTCCCTGCCCTTAGGACTTCCAAGCAAACCTACAGATGAAGGCAGAGTCCCAAGTGGCCAGAATTACCCTTTGGGAATCTTGTAAAGAAGGGCTCTTACAGGGGCGCCTGGGTGGCTTAGTCGGTTAAGCGTCCAACTTTTGCTTAGGTCATGATCTCGCGGTTCGTGGGTTCGAGCCCCGCGTCGGGCTCTGTGCTGACTGCCAGCTCAGAGCCTGGAGCCTGTTTCAGTCTGTGACTCCCTCTCTCTGACCCTCCCCTGCTCACGCTGTCTCTCTCTGTCTCCTAGAAATAAAATTAAAAAAAAAAATATTAAAAAAAAAAAAAAAAAAAGAAGGGCTCTTACAGACCTGATGAACTATTAACAGCATATGTGTGTTCAGTACAGGTAGGGTAGTATGGGCCTTAAATAAATATTTCCAGGAATGTGTGCTAAAAATAGATTCCAGGGGCTTCATCTTTTATTTCCAATTTCTGCCTATTCTGAAAGTTGTTTTTATGTCCTTCATTTTTTTTTTTTTTTTTGTGTAACAGTTTCCTTATCATGTTGAAGCTATGACAGAACTTGGAAGGGTGTCCCACTTGTGTTGTCGCAACAGACTTCAAGAACAAAATGGAGCAAGTAAAGCAGTGAGGCAGCACTGTTGAGTAATTACGCCTAAATTATAAAGTAGTCAGGAAGAATAACAATGGGAGATGTTATCCAGACTGTCCAGTGTTATGGGAGATACAGACTTGCTCATTGATATACACATAAATTCCTCTTGTAATAATAAAGTAACAAAACGCTCGGGCTTTTTACAGTACTATCTATCATTCTTGTGTAATACTTATGTTAAACTTTTTTAAAACCAATTTTCTTTACATTACATATTTTAAAAACAATCACGTTGCTTTGTGAAATTTGCCAGCGGTGTTAAGAATTTTCTGATCCTTTCAGAAATAAAAGTTGATGTTTTGGAACAACTCATCAATTATGTCGAAGAACTATTTTTTTCTTACTTTCCTCTGTTTCCTGAATTTTTATGGTACCTGTTTCTAAACAGCAGTGGAAGTTCTTCTGAAGTCATGTTTCTAATAATGGTGAAATCGGATTATTTCTGGGGTTTTTCTCTTCGTGTTCCTTCCAGAGAGAAAACCTCTGAAAGCTATTTTTAAAACCCATCTTATTATTTGGGTGTCACATTAAGTGGCATGCATGTGCTGTTTCCTACTCACAGAAAATGGCAATGCGATCAAATGGAGCATGCTTTTTTGTTCAAAGAACATTTGGCTCTACATTTTTCTTCTATTTCCCATCAGAACTATCACCACCAGTAAACAGAACAATAATAACAGCAACACCAATAGGTCTGGCGCTCCTTCCAATTAGTATTAAAATTCAAGAAACTGATGAAAAAGCTCTTTGTGCTCCGAAGGCCAGGATGGTCTGCTGAACGCTGGCTTCTTCGGCTCCTACTAGGAACTAGCTCATGGTTAACTCTTACTGACCCTTTCAGGTAATATGAATGATTTTAAAACATGGGGTAAGTACTCATGTTCCAAGAGACGTTAATGACTCAGATCCCTTAAGGTTATTTAATCAAAGCTCACTCTTGCCTTCTGCAGCTCTGCTAAGGTTACTGTCCTACAGTATGCTTCAATGAATAAACTTTCAGTTATCTTGGTAAGCACATACAAAAATAGCATAAGAATCAAAAGGCAATGGTATATCCAGTAATTGTCCCAAATAAATAATTTTGATAGGAACTTTTTTCAAATTTCGGATAAAACCGAAATCTTAGGAAATGTATTAATTAGTTTTGCTAGAGTTAAAGTCTGCAGACCAACTAAAAGGCCCCAGTGAAAATGACCAACCTATTTTATTTTATTTAAACTTGATAGTCCTATCTTTTACAGTGATTATAACCTACTAAAATTCCTTTTTGCACATTTTTAATAAATGATTCATTTGCAAGAAAAAAATTTTAAGCCAGTAAGGTGGAAAGATGCCCATTATTGTTTTTTAAATAGTTATTCTAAATCTAGAGCAGTTTTTAATGGGCTTTTATCATGTATGTTGACTAACGCCAACAATGGCTGAATTCAGCTAACTGAAAGGAGCCCATGCCTGATAACGCGCATGTGTGTGCGTGTGCGTGCGTGTGTGTGTGTGTGTGTGTGATGTTGTGTCTGTGGTAAATTCCATTGCCTGTGACTCCCAAAATATTTTCGGAGGCCTCCTCTCAAGACATTTATTCACGTTTCTTCTGAATCAGTCTAATCAAATTTCCACTCGTGGCACATGTGTCTTCGTCTTAACTCTGTATTTGATAATCTCTTCAAGAAAAAAAAGCCTAATAGAAATTCCCTGGAAATAATTTACAGAACTAATGAATTTGTAGGTCTTTTAGACAGTTCTACATTACAGTCACATTAATATTCTTTCCTTTTTTATAAGGCTTGAAGTAAATCCCATGACACTAGAAGAATTTAGATACTGATTACTTGCGATTGGTTCCTGGTGATTTGCTCTTAATAATTTCCAGTTGAATTTAATGAAAGTATGATTCCTGAAATGCTGCTTCATTAAAATTGCATCTTTTCCCCTTTAAGTGTGGTTTCGGTCATTTCACCCATTCTGCGACGTGTTTTCTTGCCCCCGCCCGTTGAAAAGGAATGATTGAGAAAGCAGAAACAATTAAGGACATCACTTCAGTTCCTCCTAGAACTCACCCCCAGAGTTTCTTCTACTGAGACGATGTGAGCTGTACTTCCGCAGGATTTCACAATTTTTTCCCCAGGGATGATATTTTTTAAAATAGAGTTTTAAAAGAGAAACACATGAAGATTTGGGAGGAGTAAGGAGAAGGAAAGTGAAGAAAGAATCTGTTGCATGTCCAGGAGACGTAGAAGGTCTTTCATATTTTTATTTAAAAAAAAAGAGAGAGAGAGAGCTTGATTAAGTTATGCTGTGCAGCATTCAGACTTAATTTAACTGAGATGCTGATTTGCAAATGAATATCTACATGGATCCTTTTTAAAAATCCAAATGCAAATGAGTACAACTGCAGTAAAATATATTTGCAAATGAATCCTGTTGCCTTATTCATTTATTGTGTAATTACTGCAATCCTTCCCACCTTGTTTTCAGTATTTCTTAATCATTAAGTCGGAAGCATGACAGCAATGCCAGCCCTGGCATGATTCTCTTTGACTAAAACCTTGTAAATTAACACAATTAGCACAGCATCATCCTGCTAATTAACTTCCAGTGTCTGGTGCAGTGGTTTTGCAAACAAGGAAGAGGGAGTCAGAAGGGAATCAACATGCCATTCTGTTACCAAACTCTGTGCTATGTTCAGTGTAGCTCAGTAAGTCCAAGCTGGCCATGTCAGAAGCCAGAGTCAGGGAATGAGGAGCTGAAGGGGTTGGAGAAGGAAAGCAGAAGTGGGTAGGAGCTGTCAACATAGACTGCAGTTAATTCAGAAGGGAGCCGGTGCCATAGATGCTCCATGTAGACCAGGCCTCCTCCTTATCCAGGAGTCTCTGCCAGAGGGCATAAGACAGTTGACAGAATCCACTTTGGCTAATACAAAGGTGATTAAGGAGGCCTACATAATGTGGCTGTGCCAGAATAGCAAGTGTTTGGACCAAGCAGAAATTGGAATGGGGTGAGCCAGCACTGGGAGACAAAACGGGGTTCTGGTGCTCTACTGTAACTAAGTGTATGTGACTCCTCGAGGGTATGTTAGAAATCCCTTTGGGTGCTGGTTCCCCAATCTGTGAAATAAGGTCATTTCTGAGGTCTCCTTAAACTGTAACATTCAAATGATTCTCTGATTCGGAGAAAATGCTCTTGCTTTAGAGTTTGCTACTTAAGTCACCTTGCTTCAGTTAGTAATCTAGCAGGTGACAGAATTACCCATAGCATCTCATTATCTAGCTGCACGCTTTGAGTTTATGCCACACACTGCTTCCCACAGAAATGTAAAGAGAATCCAGATTCTCTTCCTGTTCTCTGTTCTTATGAGAAACAGGTACCTTTCACCTGTTTCCTTCCTACCTCCTTTCCTCCCACCCCCCAAACCCACATAATAGATATATACATACATAGGTGTATGTGCGTGGATATATAGATATACATATATATATATGTGCATATGTATTCTTCCCTCTTAGCACTGGGAAGGTGTAAGGTGGAGGGAAGGATTATAGGAGAAGGAGGGAGAAGCCAGCAGGAAGACCGACAGACAAGAGATGCTTGTTTTTTTGTGTTTTTTTTTTTTTTTTTTTTTAGAGACTCAACAACAGAACTGAGAGGCAGAAAGGAGCCAGTTGTAATTCATACCGAGTTGTAGGCTTTGTGCGATGAAAGCGATGGAGCGCTGCCTGGGAGATTGCTTTGCTGCACTCCACGAAGCAGATTTGAAACTGTCGTGGAGCACTTTAGATGAGAGTTGGATTATGGAATGACCTGCTATGTCTGTGTCATATTGTTCTGCGCAGGGAGCATTATACTGTGCTAACTAGGTGTTCAGTACCAAATAAGAGAGGGGTCCTAGATGTGATCTGTCAGCTGTGTCTCATTTTTATATTGGTTAAAATATAAAACAGAAACTCTGATGTAAAGAGACAGAAGAGCTAGCTATTGCACATGTTAATAGTCTCACGTGCTGGATATTTAAAAGACATGCATATTTCGTTGTAAGAACCTGTGATTGATTTCCAATTTGACAGGAATGTGTGTGGACATATATATGTGTTCCTGTGTGTGGATAGCAAGTAGGCTTCACGGTAGCAGATTTACTCATTACTTTAAAAAAAAAAAATTAGGTCTTCTACAGAGTTCTTGTTTAAATTCGGTTTACTTTTTACACAGGCCTGAACGTCAGTCCATTTTAAAGTGTACATATGGTATGGATCATAAGAGATAGGATGAAGTGTGAGAATTCTTTGTAATGTCAATATCGTTAGAGAGGAAGAGGTAACAAAAGAAGTTGGGGGAAAGCTTTAACACTTCTGATGAGTATCTCCGTCAATTAACGTTTCTCCCCCTCCGCCCCCCCATCCCCAGGCTTGAAGATGCAGTGGACGCCGGAGCATGCCCAGTGGCCAGAACAGCACTTTGACATCACCTCAACCACTCGGTCTCCTGCCCACAAAGTTGAAGCCTACAGAGGTCATCTGCAGCGCACCTATCAGTATGCCTGGGCAAATGATGACATATCTGCTCTGACTGCATCCAACCTACTAAAAAAATACGCAGAGAAGTATTCTGGCATTTTAGAAGGCCCCGTGGACCGCCCTGTACTCAGCAACTACTCGGACGCGCCTTCGGGACTGGTGAACGGGCGGAAGAATGAAAGCGAACCCTGGCAGCCTTCCCTGAATTCCGAAGCGGTCTATCCCATGAACTGCGTCCCGGATGTTATCACGGCCAGCAAGGCTGGGGTCAGTTCAGCCCTCCCTCCAGCAGATGTCTCTGCGAGTATAGGGAGCTCTCCTGGGGTGGCCAGCAACCTGACAGAACCTAGTTACTCCAGTAGTACCTGCGGAAGCCACACCGTACCCAGTCTTCACGCAGGGCTGCCGTCTCAGGAATACGCCCCAGGATACAACGGCTCCTATTTGCATTCGACTTACAGTAGCCAGCCAGCACCTGCCCTTCCCTCCCCTCACCCCTCTCCTTTGCATAGCTCCGGGCTCCTGCAGCCGCCTCCACCACCTCCCCCACCGCCCGCCCTGGTCCCAGGCTACAATGGGACTTCTAACCTTTCCAGTTACAGCTACCCCTCTGCCAGCTACCCTCCTCAGACTGCCGTGGGATCGGGGTACAGCCCCGGGGGGGCGCCGCCGCCTCCTTCGGCCTACCTGCCTTCAGGAATTCCTGCCCCGACCCCTCTGCCCCCCACCACTGTTCCTGGCTACACTTATCAGGGTCATGGTTTAACACCTATCGCACCCTCAGCTCTGACCAACAGTTCAGCGAGTTCTCTCAAAAGGAAAGCTTTCTACATGGCAGGGCAAGGAGATATGGACTCCAGTTACGGAAATTACAGCTACGGCCAACAGAGATCTACACAGAGCCCCATGTACAGAATGCCCGACAACAGCATTTCAAACTCGAATCGGGGGAATGGCTTTGACAGAAGTGCTGAAACATCATCCTTAGCATTTAAGCCAACGAAGCAGCTAATGTCCTCTGAACAGCAAAGGAAATTCAGCAGCCAGTCCAGTAGGGCTCTGACCCCTCCTTCCTATAGTACTGCTAAAAATTCATTGGGATCGAGATCCAGCGAATCCTTTGGGAAGTACACGTCGCCGGTAATGAGTGAGCACGGGGACGAGCACAGGCAGCTCCTCTCTCACCCAATGCAAGGCCCTGGACTCCGTGCAGCTACCTCATCCAACCACTCTGTGGACGAGCAACTGAAGAATACTGACACGCACCTCATTGACCTGGTAACCAATGAGATTATCGCCCAAGGACCACCAGTGGACTGGAATGACATTGCAGGCCTTGACCTGGTAAAGGCTGTCATTAAAGAGGAGGTTTTATGGCCCGTGTTGAGGTCAGACGCATTCAGTGGACTGACGGCCTTACCTCGGAGCATCCTTTTATTTGGACCTCGGGGAACAGGCAAAACATTATTGGGCAGATGCATAGCTAGTCAGCTGGGGGCCACGTTTTTCAAAATCGCTGGTTCTGGACTCGTTGCCAAGTGGTTAGGAGAAGCAGAAAAAATTATCCACGCCTCTTTTCTCGTGGCCAGGTGTCGCCAGCCCTCGGTGATTTTTGTTAGTGACATTGACATGCTTCTCTCCTCCCAAGTGAGTGAGGAACACAGTCCAGTCAATCGGATGAGAACGGAATTTCTGATGCAGCTGGACACTGTACTAACTTCAGCTGAGGACCAAATCGTAGTAATTTGTGCCACCAGTAAACCAGAAGAAATAGATGAATCTCTTCGGAGGTACTTCATGAAACGACTTTTAATCCCACTTCCTGACAGCACAGCGAGGCACCAGATAATAGTACAACTGCTCTCACAGCACAATTACTGTCTCAATGACAAGGAGTTTGCACTGCTCGTCCAGCGCACAGAAGGCTTTTCTGGACTAGACGTGGCTCATTTGTGTCAGGAAGCAGCGGTGGGCCCCCTCCACGCCATGCCAGCCACAGACCTTTCAGCCATCATGCCCAGCCAGTTGAGGCCCGTTACGTATCAAGACTTTGAAAATGCTTTCTGCAAGATTCAGCCTAGCATATCTCAAAAAGAGCTTGATATGTATGTTGAATGGAACAAAATGTTTGGTTGCAGTCAGTGATAACTTCTTTAAAAAAAAAAAAAACACGTAATGAATGTTGGCACACACACATAAAACCTGCTACATAGGGTATAGAGCCCCTTTCCAGTAGTGTTTAAATCGCAAAGGGTACTGGGGAAGATGACGATTGAGTTGCATCTTTAGAGTCAGGGTAGATTTGGAGGAAAAACGCATCAGATGAGAGCTTCTGATTTGAAAGCCCCAGATGACAGAAAGCATCTGTTGATGCTCAGTTCAGTTCAAGCCAGACAACACTCACCAAGGAGCAAGGTGCAAGTGTGTTGATTTCAGAAGGACGTGAACCTTGTGTGTTGATTCCATTCTGCTGTTCTCGAGATTTAGTTGCTGTCAAGTGCCTGGAGTGGTGCTTTATTTTTTGTTTGCCTCACAATTACATTGGTGGCATGTGCTAATATAAAGAGCTTTAACTTCAAACATTATTGGACTAAAGAGATGAACGGTTGTGTTACGACAGAAAACCAGATTTTTGCCATTTTAAGAGCAACAGTATTCCTCAATCCTGTCTGTTCTGCGGTATTAAGCTAAGAACAGGTAAAACAGGGTAACGGTAATCTGGACCTTAATTTCTGCAGTTCATTTCTTTTAATGTTCTTGTCTGCAAAAACTCAGGAAAGCGATTGTGATTTGTACAGTACCTCAAAGGAATGTGTTGAAAGCACTATGTACTGCTGAGAGTAATGGGATAGGCTTCGATGTTACTTTATATTAAAATGTATGTTTACCTCAACAATTGGAAGCTAGCAAGGAAAATTACTTTGAATGTATCCAGAAAAATACTGACGTGTGATACAACTGAATATTTACAACTTAAAGTAGAAATGGAAGGATTTTTTTAAAAAGATTCTTTTACTGATTATGGGGAATAAACCAGAGCAGAATAATTCTTTATGTCAAAAACTGCAAGAGTTCTTCGTACATTGCTCCTTGATAATGAAGTGAAAATGTTCTTAAAAGGTACACTGGTTAATGGAAAGCTACTTATTCAGTTTATGTTAGTGTCCAGAACACTCAGCCACGAGACCTGTGTAGGACCCTGAAAGTCACAGTACCTAAAAACTAGGACTGCCTTTTACTGCATAGGCGGAGGGGTGGTGGTGGTGGTGGTGGTGGTGGTGGTGGTGGTGGTTTGCAAGTTCTCTCTTAAAACTGCTGGGAATGGTGTCATTCTACTCACTAATCTAGCTTATAGGCTTGCCGTGCTGTTTGTTAAAATGCAGAAGATAGCAAGCAAATACAAAGAAATAAATACAAAAATCAACCAACCAACTTTATATATATAGATATATATAGATATATATATATCTCCACAAAGAACATCTACATCCCCTCTCCTTTTTGACTCCTCTCTTCTCAGTGCAATTTTGCTTCTAATTTTGAAATCTTCTGGGCTATAGTGCTCCCACATTCATTTCTACCTCAGTTTTGTCACAGTTCTCTTGGAAAGTAAAGTAGAAAATTGGAAGTGGACACACACACACACACACACACACACACCTATACCTTGTCGAACTTGTTTCTTTATTTTCTCCCATCTTTTCCCATAAATCTAGTCTCCCGAAACATCAGTCTTCATGCTTGCTTCTGCCTGAGTCCAGCCCCTCCCCAGCATATGTGGCATTTTTCTTAATTTCCCATTCTTCTCCTGCTCCCCACCAAGTTGTTCTTTGTATCCTTTAATGCTTTATGTGCAACTTTTCATTGATAGCTAACTGATGTTCGGCAATGCCTCTGAACAGACAGTGTAGGCTGTAGCTTTCCAAAGCCGCTGCCCGTGCATAAGCAGAACAGCCTGGCTTTTTGAATGTATTTTTGCTGGGTTTTTTTTTTTTCCTTCCTTTTTTTAGTTGAGAGATGCAGTAACAGAACTGTTGCAAAGCACTGGCATTTTATGTATTCAAAAAGTGATGTACATTTTTTAAAAAATTTAAATAAATGCAATGAGAAGCCCCAAGAAAGCTCTTTCTGTTATTGTTTTTTTTTTCCTTCAAAAATTTTGACGGATTTCATTCACAATGTCAAATTCTCCAAGACACTTAACATCGAGAAGACTAATGAAGGACTTTATCATATTTCTGAAATTTTATGATGCTTGACCATTGCTCCCCTTTTTTTCTTATTTTTCGTGTTGCTAAAATCTGAGCAAATGAACCAAAATTTAATTTACTGTGATATTCTATCAGACTGTGCTTACATATAAATATTCCGTATTAAAAAGCAGTGCCTTTCATTAAGGATACAAAAAATAATATTTAAATACATCCTCTGCTCCTCACAAGTGAATAAATGCTATAATTGTGTTCTGGCTCTACCCTGCACATCTCTTATTGTAAGAAGATTCTAATATCCCCATTAACTTGTAGGTTCATATTGATCTCACTGACAAGTTTACTTTTGCACAGTGCTGACCTATTTTCTGTCTTTTAGACATTACATTTCATTTCCGCCAACATGCTGTGTTCACTTGAAAGCAACTGGCAAGTTTTGACAAACCCAGTCTTATTTAGACAACTTTGGAAAATTCAATATTGACCCACATTTTTGTGGCTACTAAGAGTTAATGCCAAATATGACTGCACTATTGTGTTTTACACTCATTTAGAAAACTGAAGATAAATCCAAGTCATGCATATTGGCTTTTAGCTTTAAGTGACTTGACAATTACTTTGAGATGTGAGTGGTCAAAAATCCATGTATTTAGGCAGAAGCTGAAGTCTTGTGTGAATTTCATTTAGCCTCGTGAATTCTAGGATTTGATCTCTTAGGAAATTGGACATGCTGAAGAAATGAAGATCTGTTGGGGGAGATAAGGTGACCTTTGAGGAGATGGTGCTCTCCTGTGATTCTTTGATTCTGTATGGCAGCAGTATGAGCTCCTCTATGGACTAGCCTAATAATGAGCTCTTTTCTGACCATCCCTTCTGGAGCTTGGGGTGGGGGTGGGTTGCCACATCCTGAGAAGTGAATGTGTACAATCAGTGACAGTACAACTGAGTAATCGGGCTTCATACTCTCGGCCTCTTTTTGACTGCTAAGAATTTGGAGAAGGCCAGTAATGAAGGTAAGGTAATGAGCCAGTCCAAATCCCTGGCCGTCTGACCAGGGGATTTGAGCCAGTCCACTTAACAGCCCCTAATTCTCTTCTTCACGACTGCAATAACATTTCCAACAGGAAGAAAAAGGAAGTGAAGAAAACTACTTCAGTGGAAGGATCAATAGAAATTCAAGAGGTAGTTCATAACGACCTGGTGTGTGACACAAACGGAAATACCCTACACTCCTGGCATGCTTCTCACCAAAATATTTAGAACATTAGTGACAATATGGAAAACTTTGCTGACTGAGCTGATCAATGGAATGTGAAGGCAGTATACTTTAAGGCTATTTACTTTCACACAGAATGTTTATCTATTAGTCAGTTTGTATTCCACTCAAATGCAGATAGACGGGTATAATGTTTTCTTGTGCATTTGAAACCTATCAAGGAGAAAATCAACCATTCCACTAAAATACATAGGCCAAACACCATCTGGGCAAGTGATAAAAGCTATCCAGAGGCTATGCTATGTAAAATAGCAAGGTCAATTTACATGGGTTGCATAGTACTTGGCTATGCAGTTTTCAGAAGAATACATCCAAAAAAAAGTCCAAATTAATTCCTACAATAGGTCTTTGTAAATTTACACATATTTGTGGGTTGGAAAATATGTTTTAGAGGCATTTAGAAATGTGTTTCTCTAAAAATATGTCCAACTCCAAATAGAAAGATGCTACTAGGATCCATTCTCATGTTTCTTAGTAAGAATTGGCTATCATGACCATTGAAACTGTATTTTGCAAAGTGAAAGGGACACAGTTTGTTGAAGTATTGAGGCCACTAAGGTAAAGTTCTAGTATATATATATATATATATATATATATATATATATATATATATATATATATATATATAATTGGCGTGTGTGTTTGTGAGTGTGTATGTGTGTGCTGTTCTCACCACCACCTATTTGAACTTTAAAACTAACATCTCTTTTACACGATTCAGAAGCAACTGGTACTTCCTTTCTTCACATGTGCAGATACACATGACCACGTGACATTTCAGAGTGTTTTAATACGTTTTCTTTTTCCTTTTCAAAAGTAAAGCCTTCAGTTATTGAATCACTTGCCGATTTTCATATGAAGCACATTAGCAAGCAGAGAGCTATTAGTATTTCAGAATTCAAAACCAGCTGCACTTGTGACTAACCAACACATGAACTGAAGCTCACACTCTGCTAAGACCTCTGGTTGACATTCGATTTTGAACCTGCCAGATGTATTTGTGTGAACCAGGGATACTGCATCTTTAATGAACAAGTCTCTCCTCTTTCTCCTGTTTTTAAATACAACACAAGCAGTGTAGCACTAGGCACTGCGATTGTCAAAGACAATTAGACTGAAAGCAGGAAAATTTCACCTACCTGTCTCAGTGATATGTAGAATGTCGGCAGCATGGGTCAGCCTTGCCACAGAGTTGTGTGAGAATATATGAATCAGTCCTATAGAATGTTAAATATTTATAAAAATGGTTCTGTAGTACACCAAGGTTGGGAGCACATTCATTCTTTCTTGTTGTCTTATGATATAAAAAAAGCAAAAGTTTATTTCAGTCTCTCTCTCTCTCTCTCTCTCTCTCTCTCGTGTGTGTGTGTGTGTGTGTGTGTGTGTGTGTGTGTGTGTGTGTTTTCTCCTTGTGGATTATATACAGTTGCTAGAGAATACTCATTTCTTTTTTTTCTTTTTTCATCTGACGTATATTCAAACATTGTTCTTTATAACCATTTCTACCTCATTGCTACATATTGTACATGTAGTATTTATTTGTTGTCTTTTTTTGAATGTCATGCATTTCGTAAGAAAAAGACTTGTCCTTGAACTTGAACAGTCTACCTCAGAAAGACTGTCTTTACACTGAACAGTATTAGCAACCTAAATGATAAGACGCATTAGCGAAGTGTGGCAGGGTAGATAATGCACGAGTACTTGGGATACTGATGGACTTTTAATTGTACTCATAACACGAGACTGCTTAAAAGAACTTAAAAGAAATTATGCACTGTGTAGGTCTTCATCAATGTCCCATTTGGGGCATAATATACAGAATACAGCTTTATTCTTATGCGCCCATCTCTGAGAAATGTGTTAGCATTCTCAAGGATTTTACACTGGCAATCTGGCTACATAAACAAACAAACAAACAAACTAAAACGACATTTTTATATTGTTTTGACAACCTCAGCTCCTAAATTTAAGAGAAATAATGGTACTTGATTATTTTTAACTGCAGTTTTCAGTGATTTCAAATGCCTTCCTTCTGAGTCTGTGACTCCTGATATAAATTTAAAAACAAGGCAGTTGCAAGGACCTGCACAACACTGAAAAGAAACCAAAAAATTAAAAATGGCACTTCCCAAAGGAATTAACAACATGGAGTCATGGGTGCTTGCAAGTTCCGTAACTGAAAATGTTTTGTTTCTGATTTCCCTTTATAACATGTACCTGTTTATTGAAGTAATTGTACAACTAATGGCACATCAAATTACTTTGTATGAAGTGTTTTATATTTTACTATTTATTTTAGCATCCATTCTTTTTCTTCACCAGCTCTATGTTACAGTAGCAAAAGAACACTCACTTTAAAAAATGCCGAAAGGGGTCCACCACCCACCCAATCGCTGAATGGACTTTTGAAGTTGCTTGTCAGCAAATTGTGGATATTTTACAAAAGCAAATGAACTGTGACAATCCACAACTCCCACAGATGTGAATTCAGAAATACATCTGAAACTCCCGGTATGCCTGACAATCTATTCCTTAAGTTTCATTAACAAAGTGGCATCCAATCCTTTCCCTTACAATTCCTTGCAGGAATGTATTGTCTAGAGGCTGTCTAGTAGTGATTAAGAGAGGGTTTTTGTTTTGTTTTGTTTACTGTATTAGGTGAGGAATGCCATATTTCTTGTCAGCTAACAGTACTTGTCTGTGACAGAAATAAAAAAAAGAAAGAAAGAAAAAGAAACCTAACTAATTAAAATTTCTGTGCACTTTGCTTCCCTGACCATATTGATTTTATTTGCTTAAATTGAAACAATACGCTGGATTTGACCAGATTTTGACCCCTTACGAGAAGAAAAGCCCTATATAGTACATGTTTCTTTGGGTTATTCTAGTACTGTTTGCTTATTTGTTCTGCAAATTCCAAATCATTTTTTGTGTGCA